>CAUYLG010009499.1:0-32818 GCA_963573385.1 Cacajao melanocephalus
TTTGTCTTACAGCAGAGGCAAGCATCTGTAGTTCTGAGATGCGCTGCCGCCAGGCAGCTTCTTTCCTGTTACTGAACACCTTGAAGGCGAGGTTGATTAATTCCTGTTGTGGGGTTTGAGGGCCAGATTCTAATTTCTGTATCTTTTTTAATGTCAGGGGCTGATTGGGTGATAAAATGCATATTAAGGATTTTCAGGGGTGAGAGTAGAAGTAAGGAGACATTTAAGTCACTCCAGTTGAGATTATAGGACTGGGTTAAGTATCGGAACTCTTGTATATATTTAGTAGGATCTGATGAAAAGGAGCCTAACCACTGGCCGATTTGGGAAAAGTCAGATAAAGAGAAAGGAACGTACACCCCAACTCTATGCCTTCGGCTTCAGCCACCTCTGGAATGGGGTGGAGGAGCAGGGGTGGAGGAGTTAGCCATGGGACTAAACAGTAAGCTGGGACCGCGTATGAGGTGGGGAGATGATAGGAGGGGCATAAGGAGGTGGGTTGTGGGTAGAGGAAGCGGAGGGAGGCTCGGCAGGGGTTGGTTTGGCCTTGATTCAGACAGGTTCAGACAGGCAGGGAAGAGAAAGTTCAGAAGGGTAGATGGACAAGGAGGATTCTTGGTTACTGGCAGAGGCAGGAGGGGCAGATGGAAGGGAGAGAAGGAGCAGAGATTAGGCAGGGATTAGAGTGTAAAAAAAATGCCTGGACAACTGGCACCTTAGACCATTTTCCCATTTGTTGACAAAAATTGTTTAGGTCTCACAGGATAGAAAAAGTGTTGTCTTCTGGCCATTTGGAATCATAGTCTAATTTGTATTGAGGTCAGGCCATGTTACAGAAAAAAAAAATGAGACATTTAGGTTTCAGATCAGGTGACAGTTGAAGAGGTTTTAGGTTTTTTAGGAAGCAGGCTAGAGATGAAGACAGAGGAATACAGGGTGGAATACTGCCCATGGCAAAGGAGGTAAGTTTTAAGGAAAGGAGTAGAGCCTAGGAGAAGGAGTGAGCAGCTACCGGGTTTTCAGTAGGCGTCCCTGACTGAGTCCCGGGCTGTAACGCGGGTGAGTGATCAAGGCAGGCATCCCCACAGTTGACCAGACACCAATGGAAGAGTCTTGTCTTCCTGAGTCCGTGACCAACATTGGAGTTTTTGAGCGAGAGGGAGAGACTTGTCTCCTCCAGCTCCACACGGATAAAGAGTGTCTCTTCATCTCTTCTAGAAGGAGAAAGATTTAAAGGAAAAGAGAGAGAAAGAGGGAGAGACTTGTCTCCTTGGGATTTGAGGGAAAAGAGAGAGAGGGGGGGCGAGACTTGTCTCCCCTTCTCTAAAGGAAAAGAGGGAGAAAGAGGGGGAGACTGCTTACCTGCTCTGAAGGTGGTGAGAGAGCGCTAAGAGCGAGCTGCTGATCCTGTCTGGTCTGACTGTTGAGGTCTCACGTGGGTCTCTTCACAGAGGGAGAGCGGGGATGGGGGCTGGTCTCCCCAAAGGAGTACCCCCGTCCTGGGTTTTGGCAACAAATGCTAAAACGTGCACTCTCAATGAAGAGACCATCAAAACAGGCTTTGCGTGATAAACATGGTTGTTTATTCACCCGGGTGCAGGTAGGCTGAGGCCAAAAATGAAGTCAGCAAAGGGCGGTGGGATAGGAGTTGGTTTTATAGGTTTGCGGGGAAGGCAGTGGAAAGTTACAAAAGTTACTTTACAGCATTTTTTTGCAAGCTGGGAGGGGGTCGTAGGTTGTGGAGTCATGAGGTTGGCCAAGGTTGGTTACAAAGTCCAATGGCCTTGTCAATTGCGGCCGGAATAAGGAACAATAGAAGAATGTCTCAGGTTAGTTAGGCGCTGCAGGGGTTGATCGTTTCTTCCAGGAACTCATCTGGAGTGTACATGCAGGTCACAGAGATTACCATGCCGTTCATGGTGTGGTCACACCTTACAATTACTAGGGAAAATTTTCACACGGAAGTGAAATCATACTAGAAAGAAACTTGGACCATCAAAAATGAAGGAAGAGCAACAGAAGTGGTAAATAGCTGGGTAAAAATAATAGCTCATTCTTGTATCGAGTTCTTTAAAATATGTTCCACACTTGAAAAGAAAATTATACCATTATCTGATGGTGAAGGTTTGTTTGCTTGTTTGTTTTGAGACAGGGTCTCCCCCTGTTGCCCAGGCTGGAGTGCAGTGGCAGGATCACACCTCATGGCAGCCTTGGTCTCCCCAGGCTCAAGTGATCCTCCCACCTTGGCCTCCCAAAGCAGTGGAACTACAGGCATGAAGCACTACAGCCAGCCTGACAATGGAGTTTTCAGTTTACATACCTGTAATTAATAAGGCAACTACAACATAAATGAGGGAAGGTACAGGAATCTATGAGATTATAAAGTTTCTAGATTCCATTTAAAGTGGTAAAATATTATTGAAAAATACACTGTTCAAAGTTAGGTGTATATATTGTAATCACTAAAGCAATTGCTAAACAAGGCAAATAGATATGGTAAAATTGACATGCAGTACTAAAAATGTTCAAAAGAAGGCAGAAAGAAAAAACAGTCACGAAAAATACAGGGGAAAAAAGAAATAAATACTAGTCCTAAACCCAAACAAGTCAATAATGACATCAGATGTAAATGTACTAAACACACCAATTAAAAGATGGAGGCATCAGAATAGATAAAAATAATAACGTGACCCAACTAAACGCTTGCTAAAAGAAACTCAGTTTGAATATAATGATATAGAAACTTTAAAAGTAAATAGATATACCATATAATACTGAACAAAATAAAGCTAGAGTAGTCATATGAATATCAGACAAGGTACACCTCAGAGCAAAGAACATTACAAAGAAAAAAGAGGGACATTTCATAATGAATGAAAAAAGGTCCATTCACCAAGAAGACATAACAATCTTAAATGTATATGCACCCAAAATCATAGTTTCAAAATACATGAAACAATAACGCACAGATCTGAACTGAAAAATAGAAGGCACTATCATTATAGTTGGAGCTATCAACACTCTTCTCAGTAAAAGATAACACTAGTCAGCAGAAAATCATCAAAGATATAAAGGAACTAAACACCGCCGTCAATCTGAACTTGTTTCTTAGCATGGACAGATTTTTATTAACACAATAGATTATTGTTGATAGTTTATAGTTTATATCCTTTCCAATTTGTATCCCTTTTTTTCTTTTTCTTGCCCAACTGTCCTGGATAGGACCTCCAGCACAACATTGAATGCAAATGGCAATAGCAGATGTCCTTGTCTTGTTCCTGATCATAGGGGGAAAGCATTCAATCTTTTGTCATTTAGTAAGATGTTGGTTGTTGATTTTCTGTAGATGCCATTTATCTGGTTGAGGGCATTCCTTTCATTTGTTGGGTGAAGGAATGTGGGATATTTAAAAATCCTTCTTCTGTATCTATTTAGACGATCATGTGCTTTTTGACTTTTATTAAAATAGTGTATTATATTGATTTTTGTATGTTGAACCAACTTTGCACTCTTGGAATAAATCCCATCTGGTCATGGTCATGCTTCCCAATTTCAGGGTTGCAGTCATGAAGATTAGGTGTATTAGCAAAAGTATAGACACATAAATCAATGGAACCAAATTGAGTCTAGAAGTAGATAATATAACAACCATTATGGCCAATTAATTTTGATAAAGTTATAAAGACAAATTCTACAGAGAGAGGGAAGTCCTTTCAACAAATGTATTGGAACAACTGGACCTTCACATGCAAAAGAATAAAACTTGACCTAAACTGACACCTTACACAAAATTAATTCAAAGTGTACCATAGATCTAAATCAGGGCTTCCTGACCCACGTAAAATTGCCCCTGGTTAACAACCACCGATCTAAATATAAACCATAAAACTATACAGAAAAACTACACAGAAAAAATAAAACTATACAGAAAAAGTGGGGAAACTATTCATGACCTGTTGTTATGCAAATAGTTCTTAGACATATACCAAAAGTATGACTGATAAAAATTGGACTTCATCAAGACTAAAAATCTTAACTCTGCAAGAGATATTGTCGAAAGGGTAAAAAGGCAGACTAGAGACTGGGAGATAGTGTTTGTAAATTACACATCGGAGAATTGACTTTCGTGCAGAACATATAACATATAAAGAACTGTCAAAATTGAACAGAAAAAGTACAAGCAAGCCAATTAGGAAATGGGCTAGACATGAAAAGATATTTGACAGAAGAAGATACATGGTTGGCAAATGAGCACATGAAAAGATGTTAGACATCACTAGCCATAAGTGAAATGTAAATCAAAGTAACTATGAGATGGCACTACACACTTATTAGAATAGCTGACATTTTAAAGTACTGACAATACAGAGTGCTGCTGAGGATGCAAAGTGACTAGAATTCTCCCACGTTGCTGGTCACAACACAAAATTTAATGGCCATTTTGGAAAACAGTTCGGCAGTTTCTTAGAAAGTAAGCTGCACATTTACAACGTGACTCAGCAATCCTACTCCTAGGCAATTACCCTAGGAAAAATATATTCATACAAGACTCGACAGGAATAGTCATAGCAATTCTATTTGTAATAGCACAGAACAGGAAACAACACAAATGTCCTTCAACTGGTGAGTGGATAAACAAACATGGTACATCCATACAATGGGATGCTAAACATCAATAAAAAGGAATGAGCTATATATAAACACAAAAACATGGCTGAATCTTTCTTAAATTTTTAGAATTAGGGGTACATGTGCAGGTTTATTACATAGATATATTGCGTGGTGCTGAGGTTTGGGCTTCAACTGGACCGATTGGCCAAATACTGAACATAGTACCCATAGTTATTCTTTCAATCCTTACCCTACTCCCTACCTCTCCTTTCGAATAGTCCCCAGTGTCTTTTGTTGCCATCTTTATGTCCATGTGTACGCAATGCTTAGTTTCCACTTATAAGTGAAAACATGCAGTATTTGGTTTTCTGTTTCTGCGTTAATTCACTTAGAACAATGGCCTCCAGTTGCATCCAACAACATGGATGAATCGTAAATGCTAAGTGGTAGAAGTCAGTCTCAAAATGGTTACACACTACATAATTCCCTTTATATACTATTCCCTGAGACAAACCTTAGGAGTTCAGAGCCAGCAACTGCTAGTGCTCAGTGGGTAGAGAAAGGATGTGACTATAAATGAATAGCACTACAGACATTTTTTTGGTGAATGGAAGTGTTTTGTATCCTGATTAAACAAATAATTTATTTCTATGTTAAAACTCGTAGAACTGTACACCTCGTCAAAAGTCAATTTTAGGCCTGGCGCATTGGTTCATGCCTGTAATCCCAGCACTTTGGGAGGTCAAGACAGGCAGATCACTGGAGGACAGGATTTTGAGTCCAACCTACCAACCTGGCCAACATGGCGAAACCCTGTCTCTACTAAAAATTAAAAAAAAAAAATAGCTGGGCGTGCTGGTGCATGCCTGTAATCCCAGCTACTTGGGAGGCTAAGACAGGAAAATTGCTTGAACCCAGGAGGTGAAGGTTGCAGTGAGCCAAGATGGCACTCCAGCTTGAGTGTCAGAGTGAGATTCTGTCTCCAAAAAAAAAATCAGTTTTATTGTATGTGACTTTAGAAAATGAAACTGATCATTCATGTAAAGTAAAATATCTGTTCCCGTTGTCAAACATACTAGAGAAAATAATACATTCTGAATTTATGTAGTACTTTATTACAAAGTGCTTTCACATACATATTTCACTTAATTCTCACGAAGTAGGGACATTATTCCCATTTCATATATGGGGAATATGAGACTAAGTGGGATTGACTCTCCTATAATTGTGTATGTATATAGTCAATGGTCAAGGCCAGGGTGAAACCCAGTCTGTCTGATCCACAATCCAAACCTTTGTCCACTTTTCACGCTGCTTCTTCCAACCCACAGATCTCTAATCTTCTGGGTCTGTAATGTGGAGCAAGGCATTATACCTCAGTTTCTTTCTCTGTGAAATGGGGATGATAATGTCCACTTGACAATGAAATTATGCCTCACATCTTTTCCTTTTGAGACCTGCCCCTCCTCCGCAGTGTGATTCCTACCAGTGATCAATTAGTAGGAGTTCATCTCCATCACCACAGAGAGAGGCACCTGACCCAAAACAAGCAATCTGATTGCTCCAATTCCCCTGGACATAGTGAACCAAGGAAGTACAAATTTCCTAGGCGGGATTCATCAGAGACCTTGGAAGAGGATTGTTGCTGTGAGAGAGAAGGTCCCGTGCTTCGACAGTATAATTTGAGTTCTAAGGACCATGTACGTTGTAAGTAGCTTGAGGGACATATTTGCAACACCATGAAGAGAGTCTGAGAATGAACCCCCAAAGCTGACAGAAGAGGAGAGGACACACAGACACACAAGCCTTTTTTTTTTCTTTTTAAGACAGGGTTTTGCTCTATCACCCAGGCTGGAGTGCAGTGTCACAATCACAGCTCACTGCAGCCTGGACCTCCCAGGCTCAAGTGATCCTCCTGCCTCAGCCTCCCAAGTAGCTATGACTACAGGCACATGCCACTACACCCAGCTAACTTTACGATTTTTTATAGAGATGGAGTTTCAGCATGTTGCCTAGGCTGGTCTTGAACTCCCGGGCTCAAGTGGTCCTCCTGAATTGGCCTTCCAAAGTACTGGGATTACAGGCATGAGCCACTGTGCCTGGCCAACACATGAACCTTAATGACGTTGTTTGAGCATGTGGATCTAGTTGTTCCTGAAGCTAACCCAGCCCTTTGGACTTCCCAGTTAAATGAGTACTTTTTTTTTCTTGAGCTAGTTGAGCTTCTGTTACTTGTAACTAAAGGTTTATAAATGTTGTAATATTAAAGACATTATAAATGTACAATATTTAGCCCAGTGCCTGACACATAGTTGACACTGAATAAATATTAGTTCCATTTAATCCCCAACTACCTTCCCTAAATATACTAAATTAACAAATACAGATCAAACACTATGGATTTTTTTTTTCCTTTTGCTATCACCTCAACTGCAGGCCACTTGTTGCTTATTTTTCCAGCATTTCTGCATGGATCCAGATGGAAGCTTCAAAAAAAAAAATGGGACATGGCAGAGCAGGGCAGGTCTCCATATTCTGGTCCTATCAGGGACCTATTTCCTATGAAACATTGCTAGCTCCTCACTTAGAGAGCTTTACAATTATCTATTCTCAATATTTCATATAAATGGAATCCTACAATATGTTGCCTTTTGTTTCTGGCTTCTTTCACTATGCATAATGTTTTGAGGTTGATGTACATGGTAGCATGTATCAGTACTTTATTCCTTTTTATGGCTAAGTAACATTCCATTTGCATATATATAGCACAATTTGTTTATCCATTCATCTGTTGATAGGCATTTAAGTTGTTCCCCCCTTTTTGAGTAGTGTGAACCAGTACTTTTGAGTAGCTGTGAACATTTGTGTACAAGTATTTGAGTACCTGTTTTCAATTCTCTAGGTCATACCTAGGAGTGGAATTGCTGGGTTACATGGTAATTCTGTTTAACTTTTTGAGGAATGACCAAACTGTTTGCTAAGGCAGCTGCATTTTTACCCTATTTGACAAATGTTTATTAAGAACAAGCTGGCCAGGCGCGGTGGCTCACACCTGTAATCCCAGCATTTGGGAGGCTGAGGCAGGAGGATTGTTTGAGCCCAGGAGTTCAAGACCAGCCTGAGCAACATAAGTAAAACTTTGTCTCTACAAAAAAATTTTTTTTAAGTAGCCAGGTATGGTGGTGCATGCCAGTTGTCCCAGTCACTTGGGAGGCTGAGGTGGGAGGATGGCCCCAGCCTGGGAGGTCAAGCCTGAAGTGAGCCGAGATCATGCCACTACACTCCAGCCTGGATGACAGAGCAAAATCTTGTCTCAAAAATAAATAAATAAATAAATAATAAAACAATTTGCATAAATAATTCCATTTATTTTTAGTTTGAGAGTCTTAATTATATGCTTGTTCATTTATATCTCCATTTACTTAACAGTCATTCATACATAAGTCTATTCTTCTCTATGTTGCCCAGGCCGGGCCTTGAACTCCTGGGCTCAAGTGATCCTCCTGCCTCAGCTTCCCAAAGTGCTGGGACTATAGGCATGAGCCACCATACCCAGCCTAAGTTTATAAAATTATAGATATCAAGTGTTGATGAGGATGTAGAGCAATGGATCACTCAAAGACTGCTGGTGTGAGTGTGAACAAGTATAACTACTTGGGAAAATTGAGCAAATTTTTATAAAGTTAAATATACACTTACCATGTGACTCAGCAATTCCCTTCCGAGGTATCTACCCAAGAGAAATGAAAGCACAGCCCACAAAACGTCTTGAACAAGAATGTTCATAGCTGAATTATTCATAATAGCCAAACAAAGACAGAACAGGGACCCCTCTTGTGGGCTTGCTGGGTCCCCAAGAATGAAAATAAAGTAAAACCTTGTGTTCCTTCAAGTGGAATTCCAGGCACCTGGCTAGCCTTGAAAAGTAAATAAGCAACCTGATAAGCAAGAAGGTAATAACAGCTCAAAACAATAGCCAAGGAAGTAAGAGCCAGAAAATGTTTGGTTCCCTATAGAAACTAAAGATAACATCTTAACATATGTCCCTAAGGCTGGGCATGGTGGCTCACACCTGTAATCCCAGCACTTTGGGAGGCTGAGGTGGGCGGATCACCTGAGGTCGGGAGTTCGAGACCAGCCTGACCAACATGGAGAAACCCCATCTCTGCTAAAAATATGAAATTAGCCAGGCATGGTGGCGCATGCCTGTAATCCCAGCTACTCGGGAAACTGAGGCAGGAGAATTGCTTGAACCCGGGAGGCAGAGGTTGAGATCGTGCCATTGCACTCCAGCCTGGGTAACAAGAGCGAAACTCCATCTCCAATCAAACAAAGAAACAAACAAAAAGTCCCTCAGTTGTTTTTCAGAAAAATGGAAAATGTCTTTCCTCCTGAGAAAAGTTTGACCAATCACAAATCAGAAAATCTTTGGGCTGGGCGTGGTGGCTCCTGCCTGCAATCCCAGCCCTTCAGGAGGCCAAGGTGAGTGGATCATCTGAGGTCAGGAGTTTGAGGCCAGCCTGGCCAAAATGGAGAAATCCCATCTCTACTAAAAATATAAAAATTAGCTGGGTGTGCTGGCAGATGTCTGTAACCCCAGCTACTCGGGAGGCCGAGGCAGGAGAAATGCTTGAACATGGCAAGCGGCAGTCACAGAGAGCCAAGATCACACCATTGTACTCCAGCCTGGGTGACAGAGCGAGAGTCTGTCTCAATTAAAAAAAAAAAAATCCACCTATGATCTATGGGCCCCCCACTTTTACATGTCCTGCCTTTTAAAGCCAAACCAATGTATAACCTACATATATTGATTTATGACTTTTCCTGTAACCTCTGCCTCCCCATCTTTAAAAACCCTTACACGCAAGCCATTGGGAGTTTGAGTCTTAAGCATGAGCTGCCCGATTTCCCTTGCTTGGCTCCCTGTAATAAATGCCTCACTTTCTCTTGGTGCAAATCTCGATGTTTGGCTTTGCTGCCCCAGTCGGGCAGATCCACGCTCATTTCTGTAACAACACTGGAAATAACCTGTGTTAGTCTGTGTCCTCTGAAAAGTAGATGTCAAGATTGGCTTTAGTATGCAAGAAATGTACCAAGGAAAATCTTGTGAGAGAAGATGAGTAGGGAGCTAAGGGAGATTGGGAGAGCCATCAGACCATCACGCAGGTATGATCCCAAGTGAAGAAAAGGGGGAAGGAGGAAAGTTAGATGGAAGCATCTCAGATTGCAGTGCGGTTCTGAAAAAAAAAAAAGTGCAGCAAGGCTGTTGAAGAGTCCTTAGAACCGAAATCACCCATCAAAGTAGTCCCATTATCGCAGGAATGGGCCTGTCCATATGCCTATCCTACTTAGTCATTGCAGAGAGCAGCTCATGGGAAGCGTGGCTTTGGTGAGAATGTGGGATGAATTTTAGAACACAGATGAAACATCCATTAACAGGAGAATGATTCATATAACGAGACACTACTTGGCAATAAAAAGGAACAGACTACTGATACACACAGAAAGGACTGGCCGCAAGAACATGCAGAGTGAAAGAAATCAGACACAAAAGACCACATGAAAATTCCAAAACAGGAAGAACTGATGTAAAGTGACAGAAAGCAGATCACTAAATACCTGAGGCCAGGGACTGGAAGAGATTGATTATAAAGGGACACAAAAGACCCTTTAGAAACAAAAATATTGAATATCACGAATGTAGTGGTGAAAATATTCAACATCTTACATGACTGTTAACAGTTATCAAAACTCATCAGCCTGTACATTTAAAAATGAGTACTTACTGTATGTAAATTATCCTTAAATTTATTCAAACAAAGAATTATGACAGAGTGCTTGCTGTACTCAATATCAAGTCTCCTTTCTTTAATAGCAATATTTTAAGTTTATTTGGGATAGCAACGTATGGAGCTAAAAGAGTGCATTTGTCAGCCCTCTTCCCTCCCTCCGCAACAGCTAAATTATGTCCATGTGACTAAGCTCCCTAGCAATGACATGTAAGTAGAAGTGCTGTGTTTAACTTCTAAGAAGTAGCTTAAAGGGAGCTAACTTGCCTGGAAAAAAATTGCCCTTTTTTCCACCCCTACTTCTAACTGCTGCCTGACAGGT
Organism: Cacajao melanocephalus; assembly: GCA_963573385.1. Taxonomy (NCBI): domain Eukaryota; kingdom Metazoa; phylum Chordata; class Mammalia; order Primates; family Pitheciidae; genus Cacajao; species Cacajao melanocephalus. The sequence continues at coordinate 10,723 of CAUYLG010009499.1, forward strand.
AGATATAATGAACTGGCCTCTCACAGCCGTCTTGGACCATCAGGAAGGACAGTGATAATGAGGATGGTGGCACCAGGAATTTGGAGTTTCTTAGGTCCCAAATGACCAGATAACCACCAAACCAGCTCTGGACCTCCCACCTTTAGACTTTTTTTATATGAGAGAGAAATAAGCCTCTATCTTATTTAAGCCATGCTTGTTTTGGATTCTTCTGTTACATGCTCCCTATATTCAGCTAATTCTAGTTGAAAGTGTTCTCTAGAATCCGATTGAATTCAAGTGCCAGCCCTGCCACTTAGTAGCTGTGCGGCCTTGGGTAAATCATTTCATCTCTGAGTCTCTGCTTCCTCATTTGTAAAATGGTGCTAATAATACACATGTTGCAGGGCTCATATGAAGGACTCAGTGAAAGCATACCCTAAATATCTAGAATATGGTTTCTCCCTTGTCAGCAGAGGAGCAGATTTCCCCTTTCCCAGAGAAGAGTGCCAACATACAGAGTGAATGGCTTCATGGCCCACCGTCTTCACCTCAGTGCATTTGATAAAAATGCTCCATCCTTGGGCTCTCACAGCCTTTGGCCATACTTCTTTAAAGTGCTTTCCACATTGTAGTTAATGCGTCTCTACTTGTCTATCTTCCCCTGTTCCCCAGAGATCAGACATCCAATATCCCTTCTACTAGTTGATATAATTTGAATGTTTGTCCCCTCCAAATCTCATGTTGAAATGTCATCTTGAACTTTGGAGATGGGGCCTGGTGGGAAGTTTTTGGGTTATGGGGGCAGATCCCTTATGAATGGCTTGGTGCCTTCCTCTCAATAATGAGTGAGTTCTCATTCTATTAGTTCACATGAGCTCTGGTTGTTCAAAAAAACAAAAAAAGCCTGGCACCCAGGCACAATAGCCAATGTCTGTAATCCCAATGCTTTGGGAGGCAGAGGAAGGAGGATCATTTACATCCAGGAGTTTGAGACCAGCCTGGGCAATACAGTGGGAGCCCCGTCTGTACAAAACATTTTTAAAAAATTAGCAAGGCATAGTGGAATATGCCTGTAGGCCCAGCTGCTCAGGAGGCTGAGGTGAGAGGATTACTTGAGCCTGGGAAGTTAAGGCAGCTGTGAGCCATGATTGCACCACTGTGCTCAGCCCGGGCAACAGAGCAAGTGAGACTCTGTCTCAAAAAACAAACAAACAAACAAACAAACAAACAAAAAACCTCCCTGCATGGTGGCACAAGCCTGTAATCCCAGTCCTAGCTACTGGGGAGGCTGAGGTGGCAGAATCATTTCAGCCCAGGAGGTGGAGGTTGCAGTGAGCTGAGATCACATCACTGCATCCCAGCCTAGGTGGCAGAGTGAGACTCTGTCTCAAAAACAAGGAAAAAAAAAAGATTCTGGTTCCTCTCTCCCTTTCTTTTGCTCCATCTTTCACCATGTGACACATCTTCCTTCATGAGTGAAAGCTTCCTGAGGCCTCACCAGAAGCTGAGCAGATGCTGGTGTCATGCATGTACAGCCTGCAGAACTGTGAGCTAAATAAACCTCTTTTCTTTATAAATTATCCAGTCTCAAGTATTCTGTTATAGCAACACAAAACAGAAGACTATGCTAGTCTTCCAGAACAACCCTTCTGAGTCTAATTAATTGAACAAATACTGTGCCTACTATGTACCAAGAGTGCCTACTATGTACCAAGTTTCAGGCTAGATGAGAGGACAATGAGGTAGATTAGACATGATTCCTTTCCTTTTATACCTCATGATCTAGTAGGAGATATGGACAAGTAAACAGGTGAGTATAATTTAACATAGTGTAGTTAAGTGCAGTAACAGATGTGAACTTAACCACAAGAGAATGCAAGAAAATGTCAGCTCTGTGAAGGTGGGGACTCTGTCTTGTTCACTATTAATAGGCATTCAGTAAATATTTGTTAAACCAATGAATGGTATTATGATGGCACAGCAAAGAATGCTGAAGCCAGGTGAAATAGCAGAGGAGGTGAAAAGGGAGAAGGGCAATTGGCCTCCTGGATGAGGTGAGGCACGGATGCTTTTTAAAGGAAAAGTGGGGTGTGGAGGGCACTTCAGAGGGATAGCAGGGAGGTGAGAAGTAGCACAGCAAGGGCTTGGGAACAAGTAGTTCATTGTTGTGGGAGTAAAGAATTCAAGGCTGGGAGAGAGGAAAGCTAGGGCCAGATGACAGAAGGCCTCTTGCAATCAATGGCGTAAGAAGCTTCAGTTTTGTCCCAAAGAAGATGTGAAGGCAGTAGAGCAATTTAAGCTGAAGAGAGATAGGGTCAAATGTACACTTAAAGTAGGTCACTTTGACAACAGTATGACAAATGGATTTGAGCAGGGCAAATGGAAGCAGATTACTTAGCTAGTTGTTTCTATAGGCCAAAAAAGAGAGGAGAACCAGAACCAAACCATGCAGTGGGACAGAGAGTAAGAGATGGAGTTGAGAAATGTTTATTGGGTAAAATTAGCAGGATCGGTGACTGAATGGATATAAGAAAGTGAAGGGGGGTTAAGGGCAATTCTCAGATTTCTGACTTGGGTAACTAGGTATAGTAGTGGTTCTCCAAAATAAGGAACATAGGAGGAGCAGGGTTTGGGGGACCTGCCCAGTCTGGTTGAGACATGACGAGTTCAAAACGCAATCTAGTTGAGACATGATGAGTTCAAAAAGCAATGGGACACTCAAGTGACTGTCCAGCAATTGTTTCTGTATCATTCTAGAAATCATATGTCAGAGTCATAAACTGGAGATTCCGGAGTCTTCAGAACTCCTCAAGCTGATTTATTGGCTCATCCATCTGAGGATGGAGCTTTCTGCCTTCAGGCACAGCTGGACTCAGGGCTCAAACCTCATGAAGTTTCCCTCAGTACCAGCTTCTCTTCCTGTGATAGACTCTTTCTCTTCTGATATTGTGATGAAAAAGTTGACCACTGACCACCCCAGGCCCCCATCTTTACAACTCATAATACAAAAGGAAGACAATCTTGCTTATTAGGTCTAGCAGAAAAAACCTAGAAAGGCCTCTGATTGGCCCAACTTAGCCCAAGTATTCATTACTTAATCGCTGTGATCAAGGAAAGGAGGTAACATGGCTCAGTCTAGGTCAGTCTACTAAGGGAGGAATTCTCCAGTGGAACTAGAGAGAAGATGAAAATGCATGCTGGGCAGAAAAAAGAAAACAATAGCTTGAATAGTTTGAATGGTAGTTGAAATTATGAGAGTGAATTTTGCTATCTAGGGAGAATTTGTAGATTGAAAAGAGCAGGAGGCAGAGAAAACAGTCATTTTCAAGGGGAAGGTGGAAGAAGAGGAGTTCTTTAAGAAGAAATAGACTATTATGAGAATCAGGGGAGTTCGCTGTTATGGAAGACAAGAAACAAAAATGTTTCCAGGAGGAATAGGAGTTAACCACAGTGTCAGTGCAGTAGAGTAAGGTAAGGACTTAGCAATTTTAGTGAGAGCAGTCACTCTCTGAGAATGTTCATGACATGGGCGTGAAGCCAGACTGCAGTTGGTTGAGGAGTGAACATGAATGTAGACAAGCTTTTTTGAGAAGTCTGGATGAGAGCAGGTTGGCATCTGTATGACAGCTGGAAGGGAACACATTCCCACTCCTGGATCTGAAGCTATAGCACCAGCCCCACTACCCTGGATTGTATTTCTGTTGGATTCTGGACGCCTGCCTGGACTATATTAGCTGAGTTCTTGATCTCAATTTTCAATCCCTCTTCCACCCCTGCCTGCTCCAACCATTCAACATATTGCCCAGACCCATGGCTACCATTATTGCCTGTGAGCTTCCCATTCTTTCTTTGGCTTGATTTCCCCTTCCTTCTCAGCATGCCATATAGTTGGAACCATCAAAGCTGCATCCTATTGGCAGCTAGTACTGATAGCAGAGTACTAGCCATTTTTTAATCCTATTTAGTGCAGTAGTAGACTGTTCAATAGCTTATTGAATGTGTGAACACTTCATCATCCATGCCCTAGCCACTTATTCTTTCTTTCTACCTCACAAAAGTTTTCTCCCCTTTGTCTAAAACTAAATCTACCACCTATATTCTGAATTCCAGCCCTTTTCACTTTCTTTAGGGTGTTGCTGTTTTAATAAACTGTTTTCCTTAGAGCATATCACTTTTTCTCATGAGCTCCTTCCTTTTTTACTGTTAAGTATGCACATATCCACTGACTAAAAAAAAGTTGTGGGCCAGGCATGGTGGCTCATGCCTGTAATCCCAGCACTTTGGGAGGCCGAAAAGGGCAGATTGCTTGAGCTCAGAAGTTCAAGACTGGCATGGGCAACATGGCAAAACCCCGTCTCTACAAAAAATAAAAAAATTAGGCATGGTGGCACACACCTGTAGTCCCAGCTACTCAGGAGGCCAAGGTGGGAGGATGACTTGAGCTTGGAAGGCAGAGGTTGCAGTGAGCTGAGGTGGCCCCACACTGCACTCCAGCCTGGGCGACAGAGTGAGACCCTGTCTCAAAGAAAAAACAAAAATTAAAAAAAATAAAAATACTTTTGAAGCCTTGCTTCCTGAGAAATATAAAAATGGCCTTTGTATCCAGTTATCTATTGCCACTACAATACTGCATTGTGAAACATTCAAAATTCAGTAGCTTAACACAATAAGCATTTATTTAGTTCTGGAGTTTGTGGGTCAGCCACTTAGGCTGGGTCCAGCTGAGCAGTTCTTCTGGTCAAGGTGAGCTCACTCGTATGTCTGGTGGTCATTTGGTTGTATGTTGATCTCGGATGACTAGGCTCTGTTCCATATGTCCAACAGCCTAACTTAGGCATGTTCTCAAAGAGACAGCAGAGAAACCAGAGACAAATGCAAACACACAAAGCCTCAAGTTTCAGGGTCCGAACTGACACACCATTACATCTGTCACATTTTATTGGGCAAAGCAAGCCATCGAGATGTAAGGAGTGGAGGAATGGAGAGGAACTGCAGTCACAGGCAAAGGGCATGGATTCAGGCAAGAGCAAAATATTGGGACCACTAGTGCAATCAGTTTTCTTAATTCTCATTGTTTTTTATCATGCCTCAGCACCTAGCTTGTAATAACTGTTACTACCCACTTTTAACCAACTCAACACATTTCCTGAACACCTACTTTGTGCAAGAAACAAAACTTTCTTTGAAAGGGTAATAACAGAGCAGAAAGCACCAGGGCTTTGGAGTTCAGACAGACCTATATTCACATTCCACCTCTGCCACTTACTGTGGGCAAAATATTGAATCCAAACCTCTTCCTCTTCGGAAAAAAAATGGAGGGAATGATCTCACAGGGTTAGTGTTAGATGAAGAGAACAATGCGAAAATCCATGGCAGGTAAGTGTTAGCTTCATAATTTTCTCCTCCTTATCTTCCTGGCTCCTTTTCATAGGTCTATCATCCAGCAACTGTGGTTGTCATCAAGACTGTGCCTGGGACACAGTGTTCTCTCAACATTCATCACATCTGTAAGCTCAAATTTACACTTCTAGCTATGACTTCTATAATACTACCCTCCATGTGCCTATTTTCAGTGGTCTGTAGAATACCACCGCTGTGACAGCCGGGCAGTTCCTCCACAACTGTTAGCACACCGTTCTTCCCGACTTCAGACATAGAGGTTAGAAATCTATTCGCACTCTTTTCTTCCCTCTACCCTCCTCCAAATCCAACTTCCCACCATGTCCCCATTTATTCCTTTGAGGTCACTTTCATCAAGATATTCCCCTTGAAGGCACCCTATTTCCCACCACAGTTAAGATCTAACGTCACAATTCCCTGGTTCTCAATACCTCCTCTCAATAGTTTGGTCTTATTTTAGCCAACTAACTTCCTCCATTTCCCAATTCAGTTGAATTCACTTCAACTTTTGCATTCTCATTAGAAAATGAGAGATTGTATTAACATGAAGAGAGACCAATTGCATTCTTGAGACTGACTTTGTAACCCATGAAATACTTCTCTGAGCCTATTTCTTTAGCTATTAAGATAAGCTAATTAGCTTTATCTACTTTGCAGAGTGACATAAAATAAAGGCAGCTAGGAAAATAAGTGTAACAATGCATTGTGACTATGTAAAGAACAAGGTGCCACACTCTCACATGTGCACACGAACAGCTGTACAGACAGACCTGCTTGCTTCCTCTTACATTTGTTTATAAGTATTCTCTACCATCAGGAATGCCCTTTCTCTTCTCTTGGATGATGCAAATTCTCTCGATACTTCACAGACTTCTCATTTTTACTGATTCACTCTGCTATTTTATTTGGTACCAAAAATAAAAGCCATGACATTTTTCAACTATTATGTGTGTAAGGCAATGTGAAATTTTGTTTCTCCAAGTAGTTTATAAGCCAAGAGCAGGAACAGGTATAGTCCCCAGCAGAAAGCTGAAAACCGTTTTTCTCACCAAACTCCTAAATTGCCTGATTGACCTGGCTTAGCTTCATTTAAGTGGGTAGGTATGGCTTTAATTTGGCAAAGAACCAATATAGAAAAAAAAAAAAACAAAACAAAACAAAAACAGGCTTTGCAGTCATAAAACCTGAGTTTGAATTCTGGTTGCACCATTCACTATGTGACTCTGGGCAATTTAACCTCTGAGCCCCAGATCTCTTACTTATTTATTTTTTGACACAGGGACTCAGCCTGCTACCCAGGCTGGAGAAGCACCATTGCACCTCACAGCATCCTCAAACTCCTGAGCTCGAGCAATCTTCCCGCCTCAGTTTCCCGAGTGGCTGGGACTACAGGCGCACACCACCAAACCTGGCTATTTTTTTTTTCTTTTTTTTTTTTTTTAAAGAAACAGAGTCTCCCTATGTTGCCCAGGCTGGTCTTGAACTCCTGAGCTCAAGAGATCCTCCCTTTTCAGGCTCCCAAAGCACTGGGATTACAGGTGTGAGCCTCGAAACGCAGCCAGATCCAACTTTAAGGATAATGCCTCTGATCTCAAAGGCTGCTGTGATCAGAGGAGATACTGTTTGTAAAGCAACTAATAAAGTGCCTGGCATGATATACAGCATTTGTTCAGTAAGTGTGACTTCTCTTTCTTACTTGCTCCCTGCACAATCTACACAGCATTCAATATTGTCAGATGACAATACATCTGAAATCGGTATGTAGCAAGTATCTCTGTGCCTTCAGTACAAGAATAGGCATGCACAAATTCTTTTTCCAGTGTTTTTATTTGCACATTTAATAGTCACAAATCTTTTTACAGATTTCTTTTCACAGGTTTATTATTTATAGAAAAAATCAACATTAAAATGGAGTATCGAAAAGGACCAAGAAATTACTAGCAGTGATGGCAAAGTACAAAGGCTTTGAAAGAACAGAGTAAACAAGAGCAGCGGTGTGGCCACTTCCCACCAGGCAGAACACTTGACTTCATTAAGGCAAAGCCTTTACTCTGTTACTTCTTCCTCCCACCTAGTTTAACCCAAATAGAAAGGCATTCTATTCTCAAACTACTACTCTCTAAGGTCGTAGGAATATAACTGGTACTGTAAGCAACCAGATGCATCCCTTGACTATTAACACCTGAATAGACAAGTTAAATTGTGATGCATTAACCATCCCTCTGGGAGAATTAAAAAGAAAGAGGCAGAAGTTGTTTGATTCTTAAGACTGAGAAAAAGGGGTATATTGTGTGGTGGTGGTGGAAGGGGGACAAAAAGAGGTTCAAGGAGGGATAAGGGCAACAAACCTAACTCTTTCCAATGTCTAACCATTCTTATGTTCTCAAATGCTGCTGATACAGTGTTCCATTACTACAAAAACAAATGTTATCTATATCCAGTTAGTTCTAGGGTGCAAAGACTAACAATAGGGAAAATACCTTGGGGAAGGGATGTATTCATTTCGGGTACATAACAATGGAATTCAAAATTGTGTCCCACTATGTTCTCATCTAATGCATTATTACTGTTGTAAATATCACATTACTGTGTGACCCTGGACAATTTACTTAACCTCTCAATGCCACAATTTTCCACATAAAACGAGAATTGTAGCATTGGAATTAGAGGAGATGCATGAGAAGCATGGAAGAATAGTGTCTGGCCAAATCAATAGAGACAGAAAGCAGACTGGTGGTTGCCAGGGGCTGGGATGAAGGGGAATGGAACTGACTGCCGACGGACCTGGGGTTTCTTGGGGAAGTGACAAAATGATCTAAAATTGGATGGTAGTGATAGCTGCACAACTTTGTGTGTGAATATACTAAAAACCACTGAAGTGTACATCTTAAAAGGTAAATTTCAGCCAGGCATGGTGGCTCACGCCTGTAGTCCCAGTGTTTTGGGAGGCCAAAGTAGGCGGATTGCTTGAGCCCAGGAATTCAAGACCAGTCTGGGCAACATGGCGAAACCCTGTCTCCACAAAAACTACAAAAATTAGCCAATTAGGTGTAGTGGCGCATGCCTGTAGTCTCAACTACTCGGGATGCTGAGGTGGGAAGATCGCTTAAGCCCAGGGAGGTCGAGGCTACAGTGTGCCATGATTGCACCACTGCACTCCACCCTGGGAGACACAGTGAGTCCCTGTCTCAAAAAATAAAAATAAAAATAAAAATAAAAAATTACAAGGTGAAGTTCATGGTAAAGTGTATTTCAATAAAGTTGTTACTTTAAAAATTTTTTTAAAAATAGAACAGTGCCTGGCACACAGTAAGTGCCAAATAAAGGTTAGCTATTATTATTAGTAATATCATTGTCATTATTTGGCCATTCTATGGCCTGAGTAAATCCCACGAAATTCTCTATTTTTAATAAAAGCCTATAGAATCTAGAAAAGTGTTTCTAATTTATATACATGAATTAACATTTATACATTTATTTCCATCCAGATGTCTCAGAAACTAATAGTCTAAGGATCACAATTTCAGTGCTATGCACTAAGCTAAAACAGCTGCATGCAATGGATGTCTTGTCAAATCATGATAAGCTTTAGATAAATTCTAATGACCTGATGTTACCCAAGAACTTGAACTGAAAGAGATTTTCATTTTTGTCTCCAGGAATAAACAGGCAGTCCAAAGACAGTTAGTAGTTATATTATATAAGGTATACAATTAAATGTCCAAATACAGGCTTGCTAGCCTTCTAATGACATTTTGGGAGATACTGTTTATAAAAAGACAAATACAGTGAACAGTAAAATGCTTATTAGTCTCATGTCCTGTGACCCCACCTTGCCCAACAACAGGAAAACCCCACCACAATGAAAAGATCAAAATCAACTAATGTAATAAACTTCTTCAGAGGCAAAAGACTTAATGATTAACGGTTGACTTTTAAGACTATACTGCACATTCAACTATGTTGGCATCAATTGAGTTTCTGTACTCTGAACAGCTATTAAATCCAGTCTTCACCCTTTCTATTGCTGAAGAATATGACAACAGAGTCCTGGTCTCAGAAGTAGGAGCAGCAAGTGATTACTCATGATGGCAGTGATGCGCCACATTCTGCAGTGATGCTCGCATGCCTGAATTTCATCTGAAGCATGAAAGTCCCCAATTCCTGCAACAGGGTTTCCTTTGTTGGAGTCCCCTGTCCTTGGTGTCTTCACGTCTATAATCAGCTATGTGCCTTTGCAGCAAATCAGGAAAAGCTGTGTTGAGGGTTACAACTTCCAGACATTCAGGTCTTAACTTCCATCACAGAAAGCAGTGCACTTTTTTGCCTATGTTAAGAAAATATTTATTCATCCCTTCAAGCCACTCACTTTCAGAAAGACAAACATTTATTTTATCAACCTTCATTTAACCCTCTTCCCATTTAGAAAACAAAAACAAAGACAAAAAACTGCCAGTGCTAATTTACATAAACATACTCTTTGAGGCCGAAGCAAATCTAACTGACTTTCAATGTGAAAAAATACAAAAACTAAGTTATTTCTAAACAGAACGTCAGAATTGTCTATTTTGAAAAAAATGGATTCATCAAATGAATCTTCAGCCAACAACTGTTTGAAAATGATGTTAACATCACACGTAGGCATGCTGTTTTCTAGGATTTGACATTTTCAGTGATCAAGAATGACTGTATTTTGTAGCTGGAAATACCGCTACTAAAAAAAGAATGCCATAAATAGAACGATGTCTTTTGTTTCCAAAGTCAATATACTAGAACAATATGAAATGATTCGTGGCAAAGTTATCTTGGGGTAAATGCTACAGCCACACGTGCCACTGGCGAGTATTTTCGAGGCAAATAGAAAAAGGGTTAAATCAAATCAAATCAAATCAAATAAATAAAATAAAATCATTCCCTAAGTCACCCAAGAGCAACGATAAAAACACAGAACAAGCTGCCGTAAGTCCCAATATGTATAAACTACCCACAATGTACACCTACACAACCTCCCCAAAGCTGTGGCCTTAGGAATTTCTGACCAAACAATTAGCCTGAGTAAAATTCAATAAAGACTTAATTCCCTTTGAGAAGCATGGTTACTTCTTTAATTTTACATTATATTCATTGAGAGATTATGAAACAACTTTGGCAGAGAGAGAGCTTTAGTGGGAAGTAAGAGAATTTGAGACATTGGAAAGGGATCATTAGAACCAATTTCAAAATGAGGATCAGTTCCAAAGTATTTTCTTTACTAATTCAAGTTGAAACATTGGCTCTGTGTACACAAAGGTTTATTTTACAATTTAAAAGGTAAATTGTAATAAATACAAATATATAACAAAAAATTCTGGACAAGGCTGGAACCAAGGGGACCCACTTTATAATGTTTTGTCATTATCGTTCCAAGAACCCATTTGGCCCTGTATTCACTTGGCTTATGTGGGGATGGAGAAAATATGATTTTGGAATCATATATCTACGTGTAGGTAGTCTTTAAATACAAAAGGAATAAATATTTAAATTCTATGATAAAGAAAAAATGTGGAATAAGAAAGTCCTATGTTTATCAACTAATAGTATATTTACAATGAGTGTTTTCTGCCTGACACCTAATCTTTGTCTGTTAGAGTTTTTCAATGTGCAATTTATAGAAGGCAACAGTTCATACTGCCTTAAAGGAGCCCTGTTTAGCTCAGAATCAACCTGTCCCAGATACTCTGCTCCCTGAAAATCCTTCACACTTGTGTGCATAAATAGCTGAGAGTACAAGTAGGTGCACATGTGCAAAATGTACTTGTCTAAAGGGCAGCTAATTAGTTTGACAAAGTCTAAAACCAAGAAAATAAACTGCCATTCCCCAACCCAAAAAACACATCTAATGGAAAAACTGCTAAGCCCACTATGAAAAGGCAGCAGCTGTAAACTCATCCCATCCCACGTCATGCTCTAAGCATCTAGCTGTTCTATCAATCAGCCATCAGAACACTAAATCCCTCCCTGTTCACATGGTTAAATGCAAGCTTCTGATTTAGCTTTACTTTCTAGTTAAGAGGCCAGACTACAGAAAATAATAAAGAGCTCCTTTTAACTATGCTGCATCCAAAATGCCTCATTCCACCCTAAGAGAAGGTGCCCACATGATGATATGGACTAGAGATCTACCAATCCAAGCTTCTGAGGTCTTCTTTTTGGATAAGCTCTAGCATTGGAACATTGAGAATTTCAGTCAAGAAAATTACATGTTGACTACTAACATTTTAGACTAAATATTCAAAGCTAAGGAGCAAGATCAAAACTAGAGTGCCAACCGAGATGCTGTTAAACATGGCAAAAAGGTGACTAGACACAGGGACCAAAAAGGCTGATTCTTTGGAGGCCCTTTGCTCTTTTTTTTTTTTTTTTAAGCAACAAGTGTAGAATTTCCTCTGATCAAATTCTGAATATTGGTTAATGCATGTTTTCTCATTCTCCATGTATGAACCCCCTCCTAACCTCTCTCATTGCCTTCTTAAGCTTAAGAGAGAGAAATAAAAGAAAATGGATATAGACCATCCATTTTTATTTGTGAGAAGAGAGGCATATTCTAATAGTCATAAGGCAATGTGTTTAAGAGCTGCCCCTGAACTGGTATTCTCAAAACTGAAAACAGTTATCAACTCTATTCAACTTGTAAGTCATATCCATGTGCTTCCCAAGTCACTGGTTGTCCCCCAAATGGTCCATGGTGACTCCATCATGCCTTAAGGAGGCGTTGTATACTGTATGTAGTATGCACATGTATTTTTAAAGAAATGACATTAAGAGAGAAAAGAATAGCCTTTCAAACATGAATTCCTCACAAAAGTGGTGACAGTGCTATATGGCTCCCTTTTAATCTCCTCACCTACCCAGTTACCAAATACCTCCAAAGTTAGACAAAAGAGGGTCAGAGACAAAGCTCCATGGTGAATTGCATCTTTCAGATGTGCTTTCAGTTCACTGGTTTTTAATTTTCCATTCCTGATTTACTGAGGAGTAAAGGTGAGAATCATCCAACTGATGACAAAGTAAAACAGGAAAACAGGATAAACAGCTAGGGCTCTGCGGTTTGGAGGCTGGCTATCAGCAAGGAAAGCTGTAGAGGCTAAACAAAACAAGACAAAACAAAAAGGAATGTTTAATGCAGTAATATTCTCACAACTACTAACATTTACTAAACATTCATATGCTTGACATAATCTGGAACACAGAATTACACTAAAAGTTTAGTTATACTGGTGATTCTCAGAGATAAAGGCATTCTGCGATGTAGTTTTTCAGAGAGCCGAGGGCTTCTTATTTCAAGTACTAAACCATTTTGGATGAAAACCTTTCTAAAAGGAGTTTTTTACTCTTTTCCAGAAAAGTTACTGAACTGTGCTGAAAAGGCTTATAAAGATGTGTAAGGTTATTTGCTCCTATGGTAAATGGCCTTGGGCTGCTGTGCTTTTGGAGCTGTTCTTCAGAAATTATCAGCTCTTTTGCAATCCCGCTCTTGTCCATCTAAGAAAAACCTACTCATCGTTTTACTCATCAAGAATCACCCTTCCAGCCAGGCGCGGTGGCTCATGCATGTAATTCCAGACTTTGGAAGGCCAAGGCAGGCAGATGACCCGAGGCCAGAAGTTTGAGACCAGCTTGGCCAACATGGTGAAACCCTCTCTACTAAAAATACAAAAATTAGCTGGGTATGGTGGCAGGCACCTGTAATCCCAGCTACTCAGGAGGCTGAGGCAGGAGAATTGCTTGAACTCGAGAGGCAGAAGTTGCAGTGAGCCAAGATGGTGCCACTGCACTCCAGCCTGGGTGACAGAGCAAGACCCGGTCTCAAAAAATAAAACAAAACAAAAAGAATCACTCCTCTCACTGGGTGCCATGGCTTGTGTCTGTAATCTCAGCTACTCGGGAGGCTGAGGTGGGAGAACTGCTTGAGGCCAGGAATTCAACGCTGCAGTATGTTACGGTTCCACCACTCCACTCCAGCCTGAGTGACAGAGTGAAATTCCATCTCTCTCTTTTTTTTAAATAGAGACAGGGTTTCACCATGTTGGTCAGGCTGGTCTTGAACTCCTGACCTCAGGTGATCCACCCATCTTGGCCTCCCAAAGTGCTGGGATTACAAGCATGAGCCACCAAACCCAACCTCCCATCTCTTTAAAAAAAAAAAGTAATAGGAGGTGGCTGGCAAGATGGTCAAACTGGAACAGCTCTGCTCTGCAGCTCCCAGCGAGATCAATGCAGAAGGCAGGTGATTTCTGCATTTCCAACTGAGGTACCCAGCTCATTTCATTGGGACTGGTTAGACAGCGGGTATAGCCCACAGAGGGCAAACTGAAGCGGTGGGGGGAGTTGCCTCAACCAGGAAGCACAAGGGGTCCGGGAACTCCCTCCCCTAGCCAAGGGAAGCTGTGAGGGACTGTACCGTGAGGAATGGTGCATTCTGGCCCAGATACTATGCTTTTTCCATGGTCTTCGCAACCTGCAAACCAGGACTCTCCCTTGGGTGCCTATGCCACCAGGGCCCTGGGTTTCAAGCACAAAACTGGGTGGCCGTTTGGGCAGACACTGAGCTAGCTCCAGGAGTTTTTTTTCATACTCCAGTGGCACCTGGAATGCCAGTGAGACAGAACCGTTCACTCCTCTGGAAACGGGGCTGAAGCCAGGGAGCCAAGTGGTCTAGCTCAGAGGATCCCATACTGCTAAGATCCACTGGCTTGAAATTCTCACTGCCAGCATAGCAGTCTTAAGTCGACCTGGGACACTTGAGCTTGGTGGTGGGGAGTGGCATCCAGCATTACTGAGGCTTGAGTAGGCAGTATTCCCCTCACCGGGTAAACAAAGCCTGGAAGTTTGAACTAGGCGGAGCCCACCGCAGCTCAGCAAAGCTGCTGTAGCCAGACTGCTTCACTAGATTCCTCCTCTCTGGACAGGGCATCTCTGAAAGAAAGGCAGCAGCTCCCATCTCCCTAGGACAGAGCACCTGGGGGAAGGGGCAGATGTGGGCACAGCTTCAGCAGACTTAAACATTCCCGCCTGCCAGCTCTGAAGAGAGCAGTGGATCTCCCAGCACAGCGCTCGAGCTCTGCTAAGGGACAGACTGCCTCCTCAAGTGGGTCTCTGACCCCAGTGCCTCCTGACTGGGAGAAACCTCCCAGCAGGGGTCGACAGACACCTCATACAGGAGAGCTCTGGCTGGCATCTGGTGGGTACCCCTCTGAGATGAAGCTTCCAGAGGAAGAAGCAGGCAGCAGTCTTTGCTGTTCTGCAGCCTCTGTTGGTGATACCCAGGCAACAGGATCTGGAGTGGACCTCCAGCAAACTACAGCAGACCTGAAGCAGAGGGGCCTGTTAGAAAGAAAACTAAAAAATAGAAAGAAGCATCAACATCAACAAAAAGTACGTCCACACAGAAACGCCAACTGAAAGTCACCAACAGCAAAGACCAAAGGTAGATAAATCCACGAAGATAAGAAAAGCCAGTGTAAAAAGTCTGAAAATTCCAAAAACCAGAATACCTCTTATCCTCCAAATGATCACAACTCCTCACCAGCAAGGGAACAAAACTGGATGGAGAATAAGTTTGACGAAGTGACAGAAGTAGACTTCAGAAAGTGGATAATAATAAACTCCTCTGAGCTAAAGGAGCATGTTTTAACCCAATGCAAGGAAGATAAGAACCTTGAAAAAAGGTTAGGGGAATTGCTAACTAGAATAACCAGTTTAGAGAAGAACATAAATGACCTGATGGAGCTGAAAATACAGCACGAGAACTTTGTGAAGCATACACAAGTATCAAGCTAAATCGATCAAGTGGAAGAAAGGATATCAGAGATTGAAAATCAACTTAATGAAATAAAGCAGGAAGACAAGATTAGAGAAAAAAGAACGAAAAGGAATGAATAAAGCCTCCAAGAAATATGGGACTATGTGAAAAGACCAAAGCTACCATTGATTGGTGCACCTGAAAGTGACAGGGAGAATGGAACCAAGTTGGAAAACACTCTTCAGTATATTATACAGGAGAACTTCCCAAACCTAGCAAGACAGACCAACATTCATATTCAAGAAATACAGAGAACACCACAATGATACTTACTCCTCAAGAAGAGCAACCCCAAGGCAACTACACCAAGTGAAACCCAAGTCAGATTCACCAAGGCTGAAATGAAGGAAAAAATATTAAGGGCAGCCAGAGAGAAAGGTTGGATTACTCACAAAAGGAAGCCCATCAGACTAACAGCGGATCTCTCAGCAGAAACTCTACAAGCCAGAAGAGAGTAGGGGCCAGTATTCAACATTCCTCAAGAAAAGAATTTTCAACCCAGAATTTCATATCCAGCCAAACTAAGCTTCATAAGCAAAGGAGAAATAAAATCCTTTACAGACAAGCAAATGCTGAGAGATTTTGTCACCATCAGGCCTATCTTACAAGAGCTCCTGATGGAAGCACTAAATATGGAAAGGAAAAACTGGTACCAGCCACTGCAAAAACATACGAAAGTGTAAAGACCATCAATACTATGAAGAAAGTGCATCAACTAATGGGCAACATAACCAGCATCATAATGACAGGATTGAATTCACACATAGTAGTATTAACCTTAAATATAAACAGGCTAAATGCCCCAATTAAAAGACACAGACTAGCAAATTGGATAAAGAGTCAAGACCCATCAGTGTGCTGTATTCAGAAGACCCATCTCACATGCAACCCATCAGTGTGCTCTATTCCGGGGACCCATCTCACATGCAAAGACACATATAGGCTCAAAATAAAGGGATGGAGGAAGATTTACCAAGCAAATGGAGAGCAAAAAAAAAGCAGGAGTTGCAATCCTCGCCTCTGATAAAATAGACTTTAAACCAACAAAGATCAAAAGAGACAAAGAAGGGCATTACATAATGGTAAACGGATCAATGCAACAAGAAGACCTAACGATCCTAAATATATAAGCACCCAATACAGGAGCACCCAGATACATAAAGCAAGTTCTTAACGACCTACAAAGAGACTTAGACTCCCACACAATAACAGTGGGAGACTTTAACACTCCATTGTCAATATTAGATAGATCAACGAGACAGAAAATTAACAAGGATATCCAGGACTTGAACTCAGATCTGGACCAAGCAGACCTAATAGACATTTACAGAACTCTCCACCCCAAATCCAGAGAATATACATTCTTCTCAGCACCACATCACACCTACTCTAAAATTGACCACATAATTGGAAGTAAATCTGTCCTCAGCAAATGCAAAAGAACGGAAATCACAACAAACAGTCTCTCAGACCACAGTGCAATCAAATTAAAATTCAGGATTAAGAAACTCACTCAAAACTGCACAACTACATGGAAACTGAACAATCTGCTCCTGAATGACTATTAGGTAAATAATGAAATGAAGGCAGAAATAAATAAGTTCTTTGAAACCAATGAGAACAAAGACACAACATACCAGAATCTCTGGGACACAGCTAAGGTAGTGTTTATAGCACTAAATGCCCAAGGAGAAAGCAGGAAAGATCTAAACTCAACACCCTAACATCACAATTAAAAGAACTAAAGAAGCAAGAGCAAACAAATTCAAAAGCTAGCAGAAGACAAGAAACAACTAAGATCAGAGCAGAACTGAAGAAGATAGAGAAACGAAAAACCCTTCAAAAAAATCAATGAATCCAGGAGCTGGTTTTTTGAAAAGATTAACAAAATAGATAGACCACTAGCCAGACTATCAGACATCAGAGAATACAATAAACACCTCTAGGGGCTCTCCTTATGGGTAAAGTACCCAAGCTTAATATAGAGCCTTTGGAATATTAATTCTGGCTCTCTCAAACCTTTATTGGATTACTTTTTAGCTTTCAACCATGTTCCAGAGCAATAAGATGTTACTACACTTAAAAATATTAAGCAGTCAGTCTGTCCATTATAGCAGAAGCTAGTGAACACTTCTAAATTTAAGCTGGAATTTTAAGAGAACTTTAGGAATGTAAAAACAATGAGCATATAGCATTCATTATAATTGCTATAGGCCCTTCCTAGTCTTTAGAAAAATGTTCTACTGAAGCAGAAAAGTGCTATATAATGATACTTACAATCTACACTAGAAAGTGGTATAGTATAGTTCTTAAGGGTTCATGACTGCCTAGTTTGCAATTTCACTCTCTTACTCACTAGTAATGCAACCTAGGGCAAGGTGCTCAACCTCTCTGTAACTGTTCTTCATCTATAAAATGGGACTAAAAATAGTATTTCTCTATTAGAGTTGCTGTGAGAATTAAATGAGATAATATATATAAAGCACTTAAACAGTGCCTGGCCTTTGATAAGCAATCTGTAAATGTTATCATTTTTATTTTAATTAGTTGGTCAGGGAAACATCAAAATCATTTCACAGTCACCTAATGCCTTGTATGTGTCAGGACTGGGCTAAATGCAGTGTAATCCACTTTCCCTAAATGGATTTTTTTTAAGAAAAAAGATATGACTCTCCACATCTTCTAAGTCCATATATGTATCTCAGATAAGATAGACAGCATCCCCATCAATGCCTACTTAGGGAAGAGGGGTCTATGGATAATACCGGCAAGAATCATATCACTCACAACTAACTTTGGAGTTACACTGCTCTTCATCTGGTCTTCATCTTTAAATCATGTTTTTGTCTGTTCTGCTATTGTGGAAATAAGAACATACTTACCAACTATAGACCAGGCAAACATCACGATCACCACAAAAAGCCGAACCATGAAGTTTACAGGTCCTGGTCCAGCCAAAAGTACCAGCCGGCAAATCAGCATTGCTACTGTCAAGGGAAGTATACAGTAACCCAACACACAGAGGCTCTGAAAAAAAGATCTTAAAAACAAAATACATTCATAAAGATCATAAATACAGCTGATGGGTGTTATGACAGTTTATTACACATATTTCTCTATATAATGGACTGTTGCCTCCTTCTTAGTATATAACATCTATATCCTAACATTATTAAGTACAAGCTTTTGGCCAGGTGCGGTGAGTGGCTCACACCTGTAATCCCAACACTTTGGGAGGCCAAGGCAGGTGGATCACCTGAGATCAGGAGTTCGAGACCAGCCTGGTCAACATGGTAAAACCCCATGTCTACTAAAAATACAAAAAAATTAGCTAGGCATTGTGGCAGGCGCCTGTGATTTCAGCTACTCAGGAGGCTAAGGCAGGAAAATCACTTGAACCCAGGAGGTGGAGGTTTCAGTGAACTGAGCTCGTGCCACTGGACTCCAGCCTGGGTGACAGAGCAAGACTCCATCTCAAAAAAAAAAACCTGCTTTAATTTTCTTTCCCCATACTCTTCCTCCTCTCAAATCCCTTAAGAGTCAATCATTTAACACCAGATGATCTGCTCTAATTCCTAGAGATATGTTTCTCTGAACCTCTAAGATGGTGGTCCTTAATCCTTTCTAGCGTATAGACCTATTATACTTGAGAATTTGTTGAAAGATATGGACCACTTGCCCCCTAAAATGTACATACTCTTCTAACACAAAAAAATCTGCCTATGATTTCAGG
Source organism: Cacajao melanocephalus (assembly GCA_963573385.1). NCBI lineage: Eukaryota > Metazoa > Chordata > Mammalia > Primates > Pitheciidae > Cacajao > Cacajao melanocephalus. The sequence goes on from CAUYLG010009499.1 coordinate 29,679, forward strand.
GTCTACAGAGAGCATGTGAAGTTTATCAAAGGACCTGAGATTATTTAAAATAACTTAACTCAACAAGGTTATCCCTGTCCAGTGGTAGTGGTTTTAAGAACACTTCTCTTTGGCCCTTATTTAGTTTGATTTTTCTTTTAAAAAAATATCAGGCCAGGCATGGTGGCTCATGTCTGTAATCCCAGCATTTTGGTAGGCCAAGGTGGGAGGATCACTTCAGTCGAAGAGTTTAAGACCAGCCTAGGTAGTACAGTGAGACCCCTGTCTCTACAAAAAAAAATTTTTTTTTAATTAGCCAGGCATAGTAGCACATGCCTATAGTCCCAGCTACTCGGGATGCTGGGGCAGAAGGATCCCAGCTACTTGGGACGCTAAGATTGAGAGGGAGAGGCTACAGTAAGCCATGACTACATTAATGCACTCCAGCCTGGGTGACAGAGTGAGACCCTGTCTCAAAAAAAAAAAAATTCTAACTACCTTGTCTTCCTTAATCTAAGACATATTACCTGCAAAGGAGAAAAAAGAGTACATTTTAATAATACTCACATGTTCCCTCCAAGAAGTTTTGAGTTGAGGGTGATGGTAACTGCACCAAACCAGACAATGACAAACACCTCTGCAAATTGGGGCCCTCCATCTTTTTCACTATCTGCAGAGTCTCTTTGCAGCATTCTGAGAAAAGGAAACAGCATAAGAATTGCTTAATCTTTTACTCACAGCAACAAAGTTAAAGCATAGGTTCTCAAACTCTGAATCAGATTGCCGTGCTATACCTCACCTGAAGATCTGTAATATGCAGGTTGTGCTAAAAGAGAAATGCACAAGTATTTGGCAAGGCTCCGTTACTGCAAATTCCAAATGCCTCAGGACTACAAGGGGTGCTCCATTTTGACCTTGTTGAAATGTTTAAATGGATTACTGAAGATCTTTTTTGTTTAAGCAGAGGTTATAAACTGAAGGGTCAAATGTGGCTCACAGATAGGAGGTTTTGGGTTTATATAATATTTAAGATGGTTTGGAATTTAACTTGACATTATTTTATTTCACATAAGAATATGAATTTCTAGATTTTCTTGAAAAAAAAATTAGACTTTCTAACACTGAGCCTGCATTCCAGCACTGCAGCAATCAAATATAGCCGACATAGGTGCAAGGGGCTTACAGTCACCATATCACTACTACATGCATTTAGGTTACTTCTGTAGCCTTTAGACACATCTGAACTTATAATTCTTGGGTTAAGGTTTCAGTTGAAATATTTAAAAATGGAAATAGGCCAGGTACGATCGCTCAGTCTATAATCTCAGCACTTTGGGAGGCCAAGACAGGCAGATCGCTTGAGGCCAGGAGATTGAGACCAGCCTGAGCAACATGACAAAAGCCTCGTCTCTACAAAAAATAAAAAATTAGCTGGCCGTGGTGGTGCACACCTATAGTCCTAGCTACTAGGAAGGCTAAGCTGGGAGAATTGCTTGAGCCTAGGAGGTTGAGGCTGCAGTGAGTTGTAATCACACCACTGATTCAGCCTGGGTGACTGAATGAGACTCTGCCTCAAAACAAAATAAAATAAATAAAAATGAAAACAGTCTATAAACCTATTTAGTTGTTGATTTTTAAAAAATCAAAACATACAGATTATTACTGAAGGGTTTTGTTTTGGAACTGAGTAGCTGAACAGCCACTTAAATATCCTTTCTTTGTCTAAGAATTTTACAGATGTAAACTGTTTTGAATATTTAGACTTAGTGTTAATAGCAAGAAAAATAATAACTCTAAGCTCACATCCTCTTCTTATTAAACAGTATGGAGAAGTCACACTGTAAGTCTTTCTTGCCCTGCTAGGCTGGTTGGCAGTAATGCACAGGCTTTTTTATTCTATGCTATGCATATTCCATTCCAAGTCCTGAAAACCAGATGCAAAGAATGTGCCAGCACTCATCACTTGTTGTCTGGAATCCCTATTGCTTCAGCATGGTATGATGGAAAAAATATTAACTAGCCTGGAAGGCAAGAGACCCAGAAACTGATCCTAGTTCTGTCGCTAGATATGTCACTTGATGTCCTGGGACTCCAGTTTTCTCTGCGACTAAGTGGGGTTAAACTATATAATCTATAAGATTAATCTTTCAAAACTAAATATATATATATATATATATGCTTGAGACTTCTAATATAAACCTCTCCATCAAGGCATTAGGCTGCTTCCATTGACATGGTTATTAAAAGCATAAGAAATAACACTCTATATTATTACCTAAATTAATATATGCTCAATTTAAATTTAAAAAATTAGAGAAGTCAGCAAAAAACTTAGTGAATTTAGAACCATAAAGGGTTAAGCCTAGAAAGGACCCTCAACCGTCTCCCTTTACAGATATGGAAGAGGAGCTCCAGAGTGACCAGGTGGGAAGAGAAGTGTAATGAACCGTAGAGGTACAGAATAGGTAGTGAGGAAACCTGAGGTTGAATCTCAGGTCTTCCACTGATTATGTGATCTTAGTTAAATTTTCAACCTTTTTGAATCGAAGCTTGTTCGTCAACAAAAAAAAAAAAAAAGAAAGAAAGAAAGAAAATAATTTTAATTATTGCTATAAGGTTAAAATAAGAGAAAGTATTTAAAAGTTTTCTGTAAACTGGGAAAAATTATACAAACATTGGCTATTAGTAACCCAAAGTCACATAGTTATCTGACAGCAGAGTCAAAATGCGAACTCGGAACTGAATTCCAGGGCAGTATTTTTTTCCACTCTATCAATGGTTATATTCCTCTTTCTAGTGTAACCTTCCTCCCCTTCCTCTGTCCTCTTCCTTTCCATACAATGTGTATGGAAAAGTACAACACTCTGAAACATGATCTTGCTTTTAACTCTACTACTTCTATTCTAATTTATTCTCATTCTCATTCATTTTTTTACTATATTTTTATTTATTTATTTATTTTTGAAAGAAAAAGAGAGGAAAGAAAGTGAGAGTGAAAGAAAAAAAAAAGAATGTAACGGAGAAAGAGGAAGAGAAAGAGGGAGAGAGAACGGGATTCTTGTTCTATTGCTCAGGCTAGAATGCAGTCTAAAAATGGGTATTAAAAACCTCTATTATGCCAATAAATGGAATTTTTGGAGTGACTGTATTATATGCAACCT
>CAUYLG010009502.1:0-15571 GCA_963573385.1 Cacajao melanocephalus
CAGAGGGAGACTCCATCTCAACAAAAAAAAAAAAAAAAAAAAAAAAGTTGTTGTGAAATTACATATTGGTTTTATAAAACAAGGCTTTGTGGGGACTATATAAAACATGATTTTGCCCGGTTATATATTTTTTTATTTAAAAATTTTTATTTTGTGTAAAAAATTTTTTTTTTTTTCACCACAAATCAGTTTTTTTTTAAAACTAATTTTTAATTTTAAAAAATTTTTTTTTTTTTTTTTTTTTTTTTTTGTTGAGATGGAGTCTCCCTCTGTCACCAGGCTGGAATGCAGTGGCACAATCTCAGCTCACTGCAACCTCTGCCTCCCAGATTCTATAGATTTTCCTGCCTCAGCCTTCCTAGTCACTGGAACTACAGATGTGTGCCACTAAGCTCAGCTGATTTTTGTGTTTTTAGTAGAGATGAGGTTTCACCATGTTGGCCAGGATGGTCTCCATCTCTTGACCTCATGATCCGTCCTGCTTGGCCTCCCAAAGTGCTGGGATTACAGGCCTGATCTACATCTTAAAAGCAGTAACAAAAATTCTTAAAGCAGAGCTAACTCCTCAGATGTTTAATCTATAGTAAATGGCCGTAAAGATAAATATTCTACATTATATAACTTAGGCTTATAAATTTTATCACTGGCCAATGTGTACTATATAGCAAGGCATTTAAATAGACATTTTGCATTTTACTACTTGGAAACATTTGATTAAGAAACAATGCAGCTTTTCTATTGTGCTGTGATAAGAAATAAACAGTGCCAAAATACACATAACATGTGAAGTTTCAAAAATATAAATCTGCTTTAAATGCTTATCATAGTTATTGATTTGTTTTATAGTCAGCGGGTAAGAAAAGAGCATTCTCAAAAATAAAAAGGTTGCTTAAAAATCTTGCCCAAAAATTGTATTAAGAAAGGGGAAGTAATTGTTACAAATGTCCTTGTAAGATATTTCCAACAAAATTAATAACCGCATGGAGTTAATGGTCCCAGGACCACAGCCTCTTCCAGTTGATCATTAATCCTCAGGAAATACTGGCATCTTATATGTTATTGTTGAAACTATATCCAGCCAAGAGTTCCACTCTGTTCCTTCACTGCTGCTTGAATTATATCCCACCTGTTGAGTTAAAGTTGAATATGCAATGGAATAATTTTGAGGAACCTTAGCCTTTGTTAACAATAATATTCAAATTGATTATGTCTCCCTAGAGAGAAAGGAACTGCTCCATTTTTTTTATGCAAAAATAGATTATCTTAATTTTATAAACTTAATAGCCAATAATTTCCTAAAACACATATTTTAAAGTTATGCAGTATAACATGTATTTTAGCTGATTTTAATGTTTGATAAAATTCAATTAATTATGATTATTAATTACAAGATAAAATTTGAGTCGAACAAATTCAGTGTACTAGACTATGCAAGAGGCAATCTTTTTTTTTTTTTTTTTTTTGAGACAGAGTCTCACTCTGTCACCAGGCACAAGGCTGGAGTGCAGTGGCGTGACCTTGGCTCACTGCAACCTCTGCCTCCCAGGTTCAAGCAATTCTCCTGCCTCAGTGTCCTGAGTAGCTGGGACTACAGGCACATGCCACCACGCCCAGCTAATTTTTTTGTATTTTTTAGTAGAGACGGGGTTTCACCATGTTGGCCAGGATGGTCTTGATCTCTTGACCTCGTGATCCACCCGCCTCAGCCTCCCAAAGTGCTGGGATTACAGGCGTGAGCCACCGTGCCCGGCCAAGAGGCCAATCTTTAAAGAGAAAAGAAATGAGAACATTAGAAAAGATATGCTTCTCTATAAACTAACATTATTCACATCATTCTATATTGATTAATAACATTATTGCTATATTACTCATATCAATTCTATATTAACAATAATTCTGAATACATTATTTTAGTTTGGGCTAAATTACATTAAAGAGATTCAGGTTTCATTACAGTAAAATGCTTTCAACCTATATATTTTTGTGTATCATTGAAAAGTTTATAATAGAAGTATATGTAATTATGTAAAATAAGTGTATTAGTTTATAGTGGTATAAAATACTTGTTCGAATTATTGCTTTTTTTGTCTCTTCATCCTACTATTCTAATACTTTACTCTCAATTTTCTTTTTTTAAAAATTTTTCTAATACCATTTAATTCCCTTATAATCTACTCTATGTGAGTCAGACTTTAATCCTCCTTTTTATATATTATGAATATCATCGTTCCTTTTAGATCTAGGGCTTCCTGCAACATTTCCATGTATTTTTCAAACTTTTTCTAGGAGGGTGGCACACCGAAAGTAAAAGGGTTCAAACCTTATCTGGATTTTGGTAACTGCTTCTACCTTCCCTGGAACCAAATAATACTTACATGACTGATAGGGTGTGGACATCCCTGTGGTTGTGCTCTTGGAGAACAATAGGTTTAGTGAGGTCATAGGTCTAATTTTCTTTCTTTTGTATTTTTTCTAAACTCCCTTAAACTTTCTGTGCCAATAAGGTTTGATGTCCTGTTCTATTGGGTCTTAGAAAAAGGCTTAGCTACAGTAAGTAAAGAGCTGAAAAAGCTGGAGAAAGAAATTTAGTGAATAGAGAGACTAGATGGTAAGTGTAAAGAAAACCAGACTTGCAGTCTTCTGACCCAAGTGTGAATCCCAGCTGATATGGTTTGGTTGTGTCCCCACCCAAAATCTCATTTTTGAATTGTAATCCCCATAATCCCCATGAAAAAGGGCTGGACCAGGTGGAGGTAATTGGATCATGGGGGCGCTTTCACTCATGCTGTTTTTGTGATAGTGAGTGAGTCTAGATCTGATGGCTTTGTAAGCGTCTGGCATTTCCCCTGCTGGTACTCACTCCACCCTGCTGCTCTGTGAAGAAGGCGCCTGCTTCTCCTTTGCCTTCTACCATGATTGTTAAGTTTCCTGGGGCCTCCCTGGCCAGGCAGAACTGTGAGTCAATTAAACCTCTTTCGCTTATACATTACCCAGACTTGGGTATTTCTTCGTAGCAGCCTGAGGACAGACTAGTACACCAGCTTTACCAGTTATTTAGCTGATTTGGATCAAGCCACTTGAACTTGTAGGAATTCAGTTTCCTCATTTTAAAAGTGGGAGAACATACTCTCATTATCTAAACAGAGTGAGTTAAATGTGATTATTTTTATTAAAAATCACTTTATTATTTATCATATAATAGGTACTTTTTAAATTTTTTTTTAAATTTTGAAATAAGGACTGTTCAAATCTATTTAACCAAACAAATAGTATCTTGTCCTTATAGGTTCTTTAGAAATTTCTTCTAACATAAATTCATATTCCAATATTTGCCGGGAAAAAAGGCATCAATGGAATCAATATAGACATTATGAACTGAATGCATAAATTAATTCTATATGTATAATTTACCCTTGAAGCTCACTTTCTACCTTTAGTTTAGAGAAATATATTTACTAAATCATATATTGTCTGTTAAGAAAGCAACATATACATTTCAAATCTTTGAAAAAATTTGTAAATTGTTGACCTAGTAATGCTTATTTTTTTTTATAAATATTAAATACGTATACTTCATGATTTTTCTTAATTTAGATGGAGTCTTGCTTTGTCGCCCAAGTTGGAGTGTAATGGCGCCATCCCGGCTCACTGCAACCTCGGCCACCCGACTTCAAGCGATTCTCTTGCCTCACTCTACTGAGTAGTTGGGATACAGGTGCACACCCCCCTCCCCCAGCTAATTTTTGTATTTTGAGTAGAGACAGGGTTTCGCCATGTTTGTCAGGCTGGTCTCAAACTCCTGACCCCGTGATCTGCCCACCTTGGCCTCCCAAAGTGCTAGGATTACAGGCATGAGCCATCGCACCCAGCCTACACTTCATACTTAAGCACCAAGTTGGAATAAATAGCTATGCTAAGTTTTCTTTAATTACTTAAGAATTATTGATCCTGAATATTTGTTGCTCACGTATGAATTCTTAATTCACATAAATAAAAATAATTCTAATGGGCACTGATTGCTAGAAATTCTACTAACGAAGCATGGTGAAATGAAACAAAAATATATTCATTCATTGGTGCACCTAATATAAACCTCATTTTCAATACAATTTCTACTGTATTTTAATGTTGTATAAAAGTCACATTTAAAAATTATAATTGAGACAGTTCACATAGAGTCACAAAATAAATAGCTATAAATTAACAAGATATAAACTTGCTCTATAATTCTTTCATTTTATTTTATTCACAGTGCAATATATTTTCATATATATAATTATTTAGCAAAACTGTCAAGTTAATCTTAAAATTCACATGAAAATTCAAGAGATCCAGAATAGCCAAAACCATCTTGAAAAACAAGAACAAAGCTGGAGACCTCACACTTCCCTCTAATCAAGAGTATGGAAATGGCATTAGGGTAAACATCCAGGTCAATGGAACATAATTGAGAGTCCAGACACAAACCTTACATGGAAGTGAACTGATTTTCAACAATCACTGGATATTTATCCTTGCCCAAATCTCTTGTTGAAACGTAATTCCCAGTGCTGGAGACAGCACCTGGTGGGAGGTTTTAGAATCATGGGAGTGGATCCCTCATGGCTTGGTGCTGTCTTCAAGATAGTGAGTTAGTTCTTGGAAAAGCTGGTCATTTAAAACTGTGTGGAACCTCCCTATCCACTCTCTCTTTCTCTCTCTCTCTCTCTCCCTCTCACCCCTGCTTTTGCCATGTGATGTCCTTGTTCCCCCTTCACCTGTCACCATGATTGTAAGCTCATGGAGGCTTCACGAGAAGCCAAGCTGATGTCAGCACCATGCTTCCTGTAAAGCCCACAGAAAGTTGAGACAATTAAACCTCTTTTCTTTCCTTTTTTTATTGCATTTTGGGTTTTGGGGTACATGTGAAGAACACGCAAGACTGTTGCATAGGTACATATATGGCAGTGTGATTTGCTGCCTTCCTCCCCATTACCTGTATCTGGCATTTCTCCCCATGCTATCTCTCCCCAACTCCTCACCCCCTGCTGTCCCTCCCCTATTTCCCTCTTAGGTATTTCCTTTTAGCAATGCAAGAATGGAGTAATATAGATATTGTAGAGAGAGTGAAAATACAACTCACAGAATATTAGAAAATTATTGTAAATCTGATAACTTATACCTAAAATATACAACAAAATATTTTAACTCAATAATAGAAACAAAAATTACCCAATCAGAAGAGACATATCTCTAAAGAAGATACGCATATGACCAATTAACACATGGAAAGATGTTCAAAGTTATAGCCATCAGGGAAATGAAAATTTGAAATTCACAGTGAGATACTACTTCACAACCACCCTGACGGCTGTCATAAACGTGCTGTGGAGGATTTGTAGAAATTGGAATCCACCATACGATGCTGATTGTTGGTAGGCAAGTGAAATGGTATAGCTACGTTGGAAAATAATCTGGCAATTCTTCAAAAGATTAAAACATATAGTTACAATATGACCCAGCAATTCACTTCTGGTATATACATGAGAGATGTCAAAGTATATGTCTACACAAAAACTTGTACATAAATGTTTATAGCAGCACTGTTTATAATAGTCTAAATGTGCAAACAACCTTAATGTCTATCAATTGGTGCATAAACAAAATATGTTATTTCCATACAATGGAACATTATTAGGCAACGAAAAGGAATAAAGTACTGATACATGCAACAGAATGCATGATCCTTGAAAACATTATACTAAGTGAAAGAATCTGTTCACAAAGGACAACATATTATATGAATCAATTTACACAACATGTGCAGGAAAGGCAAATTTATATGTAGAAAATGGAGATTACTAGTTGCCTAAGGCTGGGGAGGAAGAGAGGATTAGGGATGGAGGTGAAGGGCTTTCTCTTTGATATAAAAGAAATGGTCTACAACTGTAGTAAATTTTCCATAGCAAACACAATAAAAGACATTGATTTGTATACACATTAATAGGTAAATTTTTGCATTGTGAATTATATCTCAATAAAAGCTGTGACCAAAAAAAGCAAGAAAAGATTACCAAGGAAGTACTTTAATGATAAAGTTAAACCCATTTCCCAAAATGCCTAGTTCAAGTTGTCAGTATATTGGAAGAAAAGACATTTTAATTTACTTATATTAAAACAAATTTTGTTATTGATGCTATTCATTAATATAATCTGTGCTATGCTATTTTGACTCTCCTAGTATAATTTCTTTTACAATACCTGGGGCCACAGTCTGGTATAGGAAATTAAAGGGGTAGATGGAATAGTTCATCTTCCAGCGGCCTCCTGTCTAGTACAGCTCTGATACCATACAGCAGCTGATGCTTCCTAAGTTTCCATCTTGAACTATTTCTAAAGATTTAGGAAGCCAGCATAGCTACAGTAGGGGTATTGCCATTTCCACCTTTTGATTACTTAGGCCCATCATGGTTTAACCACCAATGGCCAAGGAAATGTCTTGCGATTAAGCTCAGCCTTCACGTTACATACAGCAACTTTAATAAACAAAACGTAGCCAAGAATGGCCAATGGAATAAGATACCCCTCCATTTGTAGAGTTTCATATGTCATTTTTACTAAGATTTACCACTTTCTCGTGAATCAAAGTAAGTTATTTCCTGGAGTATGGGACCAGATGTGTATGCTTCTAGTATCATCTCCAATTACTGCAAAGTATTTCTTCATTTATAAGCTCCCCAGACAATTCAGCAAAGACTTTTTTTTTTTTTTTTTTTTTTTTTTTTTTTTTTTTTTATAATTATTTTTATGAAGTTTTTGTACATAAAATCAAATTACTTCAATTTTTTTATTAATTTATAATCTCCCCATAAAATTAACCAAATTCTTTTTTTTTTTTTTTTTTTTTTTTTTTTTTTTTACTAAGTCTTTAGATCAAGGTTTGGAACAGAAAGTCCTCTTTAGTCCTTGGCTTTATAAAATTCCCAGGCCTTGTTTCCAGGAATCTCCTCAAATTGTTACACAGTGAGTTTACACTGAAAAAAAGAAAACATCAAGTAAAGAATACAAAATGCATGGGGAAACTAAGTCTTAAAGTAAGTGTGCGTGTGTGCGTGTGTGTATGTGTGTGTGTATGTATGTAGAAAAGTGATTGGAGGAAGTTACTTTCTCTGCACAAAAAATAACAATCATTCAATCCAGCAATCCCACTACTGGGTATCTACCCAAAGTAAAAAAAAAAATAATCATTATATCAAAAAGATACCTGCACACACGCACACAAACACACACACACACAAAGAAATACTATTCAGCAACAAGGAAAAATGAAATCATGTCTTTTGCAGTAACATGAATGGAACTGGAGGCCATTGCTTTAAGTAAAACAACTCAGAGACAAAATGTCAAATCCCGCATTTTCTCACTTATAAGTGGGAGCTAAATGATGTGTACACATGGACATACAATGTGAAATAATAGACATTGGAGACCTGAAAGAGTGGGAGGGTGGAAGGGAGTTGAGGGATAAGAAATTACTTAACAGGTACAATGTACATTATTCACATGATGGTCACAATAAAAGCCTAGACTTCACCACTATACAATATATCTAGGTAGAAAAACTGCACTGCACTTGGGACAAATGTGGTGTCTCACACCTGTAATTCCAGCACTTTGAGAGGCTGAGGCAGGAAGATCACTGAAGCCCAGGGTAACGTGGTGAAGCCCCACCTCCACAAAAAACAAAAAAAAAAAAAACAAAAAAAAAAACAAAAAAAAAATATCCAGGTGCCGTGTTGCACACCTGTAGTCCCAGCTGCTTGGGAAGCTGAGGTGGGAGAGCACTTGAGTTCAAGAGGTTGAGGCTGCAATAAGCAGTGATTGTGCCATTGCATTCCAGCCTGGGCTACAGAACAAGACACATTTTTTTTTAATTAAAAAAAAAAACTCCAAAACTGCACTTGTACCCCTTATATTTAAACAACAACAAAAATCCAAACAATAAAACAACTGAACAGAGCCCTCATAAGTCTGAAATATCTTCTATGCCTTTGGGCAATTTTGTTCACATATGTGCATTTAGTATATTTGTGTGTGGAACTGCAGCAGGGTGAACCCATACTTTATTTCCACTATTTATTATATGGCAGCAATTTCTCTTCTCAAAACTGAGTTAAGTATCTGTTACCTATTTTATTTTTCTGAGACATAGACAACTTGATTTTTTCAGAGCCTAGAAAATGTCCTCTATAATATTGCTTTCATTTCTCAGTCCAAAAAATATTGATTTTCTGGTTATTCATCTTGATTTTCTGAGCAATATAGTTCTCATCTGGCAGAGAGCTGAACTGAGCTATTCAGAAGAATACATAGTGTTTATTCATTGTTAAAAGACACTCAAATATATTCCTAAAAATATCAAGTCATCAAGAGCACCTTGATATTCTTTCTCTCACATAAATAAAGGTAGCAATAGGTATTTTGACAGGAAAATACAAAATATGTAAATATTTTTATTCTGCCACTATAAGATTGATGCATAAAGTAACTTTTAATATATTGCAATTAGTTTTTACTTAAGACAAATGGGCCCATCATGTGAAATAGAAGTGTGAATCAGAACCTTGAACATGTATTCTCACCACCTTGAAGTAGGTTCTGCACTTTATTTAGCTTTGCATTTTCAATTGCTTGACTAAGTGTCCTTAATTTTTCACATAGTTTTTTTTTTAAACTATAGGAATCACCAAGAATATTGTCAGGGACATATGTAATGCAAACTTGCAAGGTCATATGCAAATAGAATATGATGAGTTTGGAATCTTTTTTTTTTTTTTTTGGATGAATGCACAGAAATTCATGCATTTTAGAATACCAGCAAAGAATCTGTAAGGATGACTTCAAGGTATAAATACGTCCATGTTAAACTTATTCATTACTGTACATATACTCATTTTCTCCTGAGGAGATATTATTATTTCCAGAAATTTACAGATTATTTTCCAATCTTTACAAAGATAGTATTGTTACAAAGACACTAAATTTGATCCTAATTCTGTGTGACTATCAAACCCTTTACATCAAAACAAGGCACAGCAGATAAAACTCCATGTTATTGTAGTGCTCAGCAATGCAGGAGGTATTATCAATGTTTTTGCTGAAATATAGTAATGTTATAGCTTTCCTCTTATAAGTTTAATAATGAATCAACAAAATTCATGAGGTTAGTTGTTTGACTTAAGTGAGCCAAAGCTTTCTCCAAGTGAGTACTTTTCAAATTTTGAAATACTCATCTAAGTTACTCCTGGAACTTATAATGCATTACAAAACTTTTCTTTGCACCAGCATCCAGTTTGGTATTGTTTTCCATAAATAAAATTATTTTTCAATTTCCATGTACCTATAATGGAAAAACCTACTTGCCCAAAATTTATATACAACATTTAAAAGACATTTCAAAAAATGCTGACCATTCACCCTCTCACCGGTTCAATTAGGATTTTCAGAAATCGTAACAAGTGTTTACTATTACTGCTTATTGAGTCACCTTCCTCCCTGTAAAACTTTCATTTAAATGTTTGTTATAATGCAATTCATAATGGCCAGTGAACTTGAAACTGGTGAGGAAACATAATGTTTATATCATGAGCTGCCAACATTATTGAGCCACACAGGGCTTCTTTGTATGAGATTAACTGGGATAGTTTAACTTTTATTAATTCATGTACTTCTTGCTTTCTTTTCTGGCACTTAGCTTCAATTTTAAATTTGCATGAAAGCATTTACATAGGATGTCATTTCCAACATGAATTGTAAATGAAAGCATCAAAATATAAACCAAAGTCTAGAAAAGATATTATGTTGCTCAAAAGCAAATGCTGATGTGAATGTGAATCACATATAATTAAAGTGAACACTGAATTTAAATTCAGGTTTAATAATTTGTTAGGCTTTGATTTTCAGCAATATCATATGATGAAGTCACTAATCACTTTTCACCTAGCTTCAAGATGATCACATAGTCTGCATTGCCTGATATAAAATTCCTCTTAGCAATGAGATTTACAATGCAAAATAAGAATGTATTTGGTTTGTTTTCATGTCTTAACTATTCTAAAACATTAACCACGTTTTCAGACTAATCATTCATTTAAACAGTTTGCAAGGTAGTAAAGCACAATGTGACTCAATGGAAATCAATATAAAGAGAACCATTATGTGTCCTACTTTGGGCTGGAGGGCTTTCTTGTGTAGACAAGGTTACTAATTGTTATGAAATGTCACCAGTCGAGTCATACGTGAACCTACTTACCAGCCATTCTCTGTAATGTTTTCAGTGGACACGCTAAAAATGCAACCTAAAGATTAAATAGAAAATGCTGATCATACTGGTGCCATTCAAATATGGTTTGAAAAAAACTTCACATTTCCCATTAAGCGATTAAAACAAACAAAAATGATGTTGATGACAGTGAACATCTGTGTGCTTATGTGAAAATGTTATTCAGTCTGAAAAGGTTATTTCATAGAATTGTAAAATAACGATGACTTAACACTATGGGGTATTGGAATATAATGTCCAAAATAATGTAGAGAATTCTCTAGTTTAATATTGTTCTAGGTTTCATTTACCTGGAAAACAACATCTGTTCTGAATGCTATCTATCAAATTGTCTAGTTGAATTTTTTAGTTTCTATTTCTTTCTTTCATATTCTATGAAGTTAGTCTTCAGTTGAGATATTTACGACATATTGCCAGTTTTTATTTTCTATCTAACCAAAACACCAAGAAAACACTACGTTGGACAACACTGACTTTATTTTCAGAGTTTAAATTCAGTGGCAGATGAGACTCTGTATGTCTAATTATCTGCCCACTTTAGGAATGTCTATTCCATGGCCATCAATCTTGCACATTTGAGATCTGGTTATATCTGTGTCATAGTTAAATCATGCCTTCATATAAATAATCAATATATGTATATAATTTATAGCATGTCTCTAAAAAGAGTTTTGGAGAAACAAAGTTTGAAAACTTTTTTTTTTAAATGCTAATAAGGCTGACAATTAAAAACTATGTCGGGATTTCAAAAAAGATTTGTGTTTTGACAGTTACACTTAAAATTCAAGGACAGAATTTTAAAATAATAAAAATCAGAAGACACTTTTTTCAGGCAAAGAATCACAGTTTTCTTCAAAAGTTTATTCGGAAAAGAAAGCTTGGGGAAAACAGAAGAAGTAACTTTTAAATCACTGTTGTCATTTTATGGAATGTTAAATGGACATAAAGATGCTAAAAAGGGATCAAGTAACAGTGATCTAAATTACTAATTTTTTTTTTTTTTTTTTTTTTTTTTTGATACGGTGTCTCACACAGTCGCCTAGGCGGGAGTGCAATGGTGCGATCTTTGCTCTGCCTCCTGGGTTCAAGTGATTCTCCTGCCTCAGCCTCCCAAGCAGCTGGAATTACAGGCTCCTGCCACCATGCCTGGCTAATTTTTGTGTTTTCAGTAGAGTTAGGGTTTTGCTGTGTTGGCCAGGCTAGTCTCAAATTCCTGATCTCAGGAAATCTGCCCACCTTGGCCTCCCAAACTGCTGGGATTACAGGAGTGAGCTACCAAGCCCTGCACTCATTTCTAACATGTGGTCTGAAGCCTATATAGGAGGATCACTTGAGAATTGTTGCAAAGATCCAAGAACACAAATACACAGTAAGTAATGACATCAACTAAAGCACAATGTATTTTCCATGTTATATATATTACTTTTTACACATTTATTTACATGTAACATAAGATACAACTTCATATTAAACCATGTCTGCATTCCTAGTACCTTTTTAAAATTTTGTATAGTGTATTGTTATAATATAAAAATTTATTTTTTTTAATTAAAAAGGAATCCTTGTACAGAGTAAGGATGGGTCTTATGAAGATGGGAAAATGAGGTCATGTCTTAGCTGCCTTTAAGCTGTTTACTAACTTTGCTTTTCTGAATGGTATGATTTACCGAACTGCAATAAACCGTTACCACCCCACAAAGCTTTCTAAGGGCTACCAATAGCTAGGAAAGAGAGGCCAAAAACATTTCTAAGAATAGATGGTTCCAAAGACTAAGTAAAAAAGCACCTTTCAAGCAACACATTTTGTAGGTATTTAGATGCTGAAGTTTACAATGAAGGTCAGAAAAAGCAAATGCAATATCAGAGAGGTTCCTTAAACACTGTAAGAGGTTGTGTCAGAGAAGAATAAACAAGTAAATAAATTACAAAGCTTTATTGATACGTAAGCATAGTAACCAGAACATCTGGTTGGGATTCTTCAGACTAGGTAATCAACTTGCTAGGTAATTGACCTTGGCCAAGTTGCTCTCCTCATCTGTAAACTCAGATGAAAAATAATGCATGTTTTGTGAAGATTAAATTACTTAATTTATGGGACTTTCCGAGATTATAAGTTTCTGGCCAGCTCTTGAGCAACATTTTTCCTTTGTTTAAATAATAGAATATCATGTTTTAAAAAGAAAAGAAAAAGAATTTTAAAAGAGGGGGGATTAAAAGGCAAACAAAATAACTTCAGAATATTTGCATGCAAATTTAATATGTATCAAGGCTGTTTATTATAATTTTTATGTTTTCAGATGTAATGTGTATCAAGGAGGTTTATTAGAATTTTCATATTTTCAAGATTGTCGTAATTTGTTGTCCTTCAAATAAAAGATAATTGTATTTGCTGTATAAATTGGAAAAGTCTAATCTGTTTGCAAGACTCTTTCAGAAATGTAAATCCTATGATTTGTTAACAGAACCACCAAAATTAAAAAAGGAAAAAATGTTATTTAGTCAACAGAGAGTCAAAACCTCTTGTACCTCCGTAACTCATTGTGAGTTCATCATTTTGGCATGCTCTTTTTCCTTGGGTTTATCACCCATCCCCACCCGTGTCCCCATCTACTCAGAGATGCAGCTTATCAAATGCAGTCAAAGCCCCATTACAAGGTGATATTGTCTACTGTGTTTTGAACTAGACTGTGAGCCCTTTGGCATGGGCTTCGGGTGGCAAAAATGTCTAATTCATCTTTTATTATATTTTTCTTCCTTAGCACAAGATCTCATACATAGTCAGAGCTTAGTAAATGTTCATTATTACAGTGAAATTAGAAATCTAATGTTCAGAAAAAGTCATGTCATGTCTCTTGTGTATGTAGTTAATAGATAAGGTGTTAATTATCTGTGACATGCTGAAATACGGTATCCATCATACATGAAGACAATGGTATTGATAATAAGGTATAAGACCTTGGATTTTTGTTTCTGTTACAGTAGTGGTTGATTATATTATTCATTTTGTTTAACAATAATAGTGATATGAATGTTATAATTATTCTTTCTGTTCTTATTAATGTAATGTTATAATACTAACTTGAACTTTATAATAATTTCCTTTATCAAAGCACTTTCTCATATTCCTTATACTCTCTCAGGGTAAGATGTAGGGCAAAAATTTTATATATAATAACCTGGAATAAGCATGTTGCCATTGAGTTGCTAGGACTTGGCCTAAGGGTTTGCCACCAGGACGGGGCAGAGACTAGGTACAAATGAAAACATAAACAAAGGGGAAAGGGAAGCCAAAGCTTGGGGAGAGGCAGAGCTTAGTCTTTGACACAGCTGAACTTGGTCTCAGCTTATCTCCCTGCAGGTGCCACTGTTTGTGAAGGTCCCTCCCGTCCACAGGCCAAGGTTGTTAAGCTGAATATTTGTGCTGTTAACTTGTGAAATACAAACACAGCTTTGATATATACTAGCACTAAATAGCTCTTGACAAAATCTTAAGAAAAAGTGAAAAACAAAAACGAAAAACTATGGACTTGTTAGCAGTTGATAATGCTATTTTCTAAGTGATTCATCCTTTTTAATTTTAATTTTAATTAATTAACTTCTTTTTGTTTGAGACATGATCTCACTGTTTCCCAGACTGGAGCGCAGTGGCAGGATCATAGCTCATAACCCTTCACCTCCTAGGCTCAAGTGTTGCTCTTACCTAGCCTCCAGAATAGATGGGACTATAGGTGTGCACCAACAGGCGTGGCTAATTTTCTTTTATATTTTGTAGAGACAAAGTCTTGCTATGTTGCTCAGGCTTGTCTCAAGTACCTATGTTTAAGCAATCTTCCACCTGGGCCTCCCGAAGCACTGGGATTACAGGTCTGAGCCACCACATATAACCAGATTCATCCTTATTGTGAGGAAAAAATCACTTATATTTATGTACATAATAGATAAACACATAAATGCACTTACGTTCAAGAATGTGTACAAAGAGCACCAGTCATGCTTCTTACTAGCAATAAAATATAATCAACGTCTTTCTCTGCATTCAAAAAAACTTAAGAGTCAGCAAGAACTAGCAAACCAAAGTACTTTCCAGGTTATTGAGGGGATTTTAAAAAAATGTTTTCAACTAACAACGAATTCTCCAAAAGCAAAAGTAAATCAATCCAAATAAATATTCTTCTTGCATGACAGGTAAGGAAATGTGGCTCATTTCCAAACACAAAATCCTCTGCAGGAGTAGAACCTCATCAATCAAGCAGATAAGATTTCTTTTCTTTTTTTTTTTTTTTTTTTGGAGACTCTAGTAACTCATCAAGTTTTAGTTTTACAACTCATTCAGGAAAAAGGAAGGTTCCATTTCCTTTAAACAATTTGTTAAGGTGTTAGATGTAATTCTCAAGGAACTTGAGCTAAAGACTAAAAGAAGAAAAATACAGTCTTTAATACGGTTATTTGAGAAACTTAAGTGCCAGATGCGAAACAGTGAATTTGTCAGAGCTTCCATTTAGATATGATCAAAATAAAGTTTGATAAGGATATTATGAGAACAGGTTAACTATCCTTGTGATTTCATTGCCTTGTTAGATCCTGCTCATCTATGCACTGTCTACCATAGGGGTTCCCTTTGCCACACACTTCCTGACTTAGCAAAGGGCCTGGTATAGAACCATTTCTTGAGTTGGATCAAGTTAGTAAGTTCTTAACTGAATCCAGCATCTCTTAGCTTTGCTCAATAATTTGCCTTTAAGGTACTAATAGCATTCTTTTGAATTGTAAACCACATGCAAAAATGCAAATGTCATGGTTTTCATTTGAGCTCTCTGAACTATGACGTGTCCATATCTAAAGCAATCAACACACACTTGATGAAATACTCTTGACAACTAAAGATAAATTGATATGTTCACATGTGTAGCCTTTTAATTTTGGTTATTTATTTAATAGAAACACTGGAGATGTCTATTTCTGCCAAATACATATGTTTATTCTTCATAGTTTTTTTTCTATTTTTTTTTTTATGGGGGAAAGAAAGAAGAAGAAAGAAAAAAGGGGGAGAGAGAACATAATTCTTGCTCTATTGCCCAGGCTGGAATACAATCTAGGAATAGGTATTAAAAACCTCTTTTATGCCGATAATTGTACTTAACAACAGAGACAGGAAGGAATAAGGGAAGAAAATAACAAACAGCCAATCAATATTTCATTTAAGTCTGTGAAATGCTATGCAAATGCTGAAGAGTGATTTACTTCCAATTA
>CAUYLG010009504.1:0-30340 GCA_963573385.1 Cacajao melanocephalus
CAAACCCATTCAAAAATGGGCGAAGGATATGAACAGATACTTTTCAAAAGAAGACATATATGAGGCCAACAAACATATGAAAAAATGCTCATCATCACTGGTCATTAGAGAAATGCAAATCAAAACCACATTGAGATACCACCTCATGCCAGTTAGAATGGCTATCATTAAAAAATCTGGAGACAACAGATGCTGGAGAGGATGTGGAGAAATAGGAATACTTTTACGATGTTAGTGGGAATGTAAATTAGTTCAACCATTGTGGAAGACAGTGTGGCTCTTCCTCAAGGACCTAAAAATAGAAATTCCATTTGACCCAGCAATCCCATTACTGGATATATACCCAAAGGATTATAAATAATTCTATTATAAAGACACATGCATACGTGTGTTCACTGTGGCACTGCTTACAGTAGCAAAGACCTGGAACAAACCCAAATGCCCATCGATGATAGACTGGACAAGGAAAATGTGGCACATATACATCATAGAATGCTATGCAGCCATAAGAAACAATGAGTTCATGTCCTTTGTAGGGACATGGATGAATCTGGAAACCATCATTCTCAGCAAACTGACACAAGAACAGAAAATCAAACACCGCATGTTCTCACTCATAGGCGGGTGTTGAAGAATGAGAACAGATGGACACAGGGAGAGGAGCATCACACACTGGGATCTGTTTGAGGGGGAATAGGGGAGGGACAGTGGGGGGTAGGGATGTTGGGGAGGGCTAACATGGAGAGAAATGCCAGATATAGGTGATGGGGGGGTGGTGGAGGCAGCAAACCACATTCCCATGTATGTACCTATGCAACAATCCTACATGTTCTGCACATGTACCCCAGAACCTGAAGTATAATAAAAATAAAATAAAAAAATTATTTTTTCAAATAAAACTGTATTTGATTCCCATATCCACCCAGTGATGTATTACTGTGATTGCCATTTTATAGGAACTGAGGCTGAGAGATCAAGAAGCATGTTCAAAGTTTCATTGTAAGTAAGTGGCAGGCTTACAACTAGAACCCAAGTCCTTAAATGAGAAACCAAAGTCCATTTTATTGCCCCAGTGACTGACAACTGTGGTATTGAAGTGTATTGCAAACATTTTGTTACTAACGAAGTCCTGAAGGTCACTAATAATTTACTTAAATAAAAACTGGAACAAATGTTAATGTTATTTCTATAACAGCATCATTCTTATTTACATTCTGATAGGTTTCCTTGAGCAGGAAAAAAAGGGGGGGCCTAGTTATAGCCATGGTGCTAGAAAAATCTACAGAACCCTTGGGGACCCAGGGAGGGTGCTGTGCTTGTGAATGTTATCTAAGCTCTGTATTGTGCCAATAAATGGTGAAGAGTGCCACACTATACCTTAGGAATCAGAAAAATCATAAAATTTGGGAGACAAAGGGGTGATAATAAATATGT
The DNA here is from genome assembly GCA_963573385.1 of Cacajao melanocephalus. Lineage (NCBI taxonomy): Eukaryota > Metazoa > Chordata > Mammalia > Primates > Pitheciidae > Cacajao > Cacajao melanocephalus. The sequence goes on from CAUYLG010009504.1 coordinate 1,435, forward strand.
GATCATAAATTACAATGTAATTTTGTTTCTTATGTTTAAATGTGAAAATGGAACAATATGTATATTACAATATGTATATTACACAGTATAGCCCTTTGAAGAAGTCATTTGTGCACAGTATCATTACTGTGTTACAGGAATAGAACTAGAAAGGGCCTGAAGGCTGTTCCTTCATGAACAAATATTTATAACAATTTCTTCCCTTGATCTCTCAATAAGTTACCAATTTTTTGCCATTATATATAACTCCTTGTGGCTTCACAGACTTCTGCATTGTCTACTGACCATCTTTTAAGCTCTTTCAAATATAGTTTTCTTTTCATGAAAGAAGGGTATGCGTTAGCATTGGGCCTGCAGAATGTATTCTTTCAATCTACAAATATTTATTAACTACTTAACTGGTTGTTTGCATTATGCTAGTTGCCACACTGAGATGGAATCTCTAACCTCTTTTGGCTTGTGATGTAGCTGTGAAGATGCAAGAAGCACATGAAAAAGACCTAGAAAATATAAGTATCTTAAGCATGGACATGGAAGAATGTAAACCAAGAAGATGAGCTCTCTGGATAGAGGTTTATCAAGGCCTCTTTAAGGCTATGAAGTCTACAGCTGGATCTTGGAAGGACGAATAAAGATCATAAGTGAGGCAGTAAAAAGACAGTCAAAGAGGGGGACTGGCTTGAGTAAAACAAGAGGCTGTAATAGGAATGTCTGGTGGAAAAGATATGATTACTTACTTTGTTGCTATGGTTGCCACCCCATGGCAATGTTGCATGTTATACTAAGCATAACTAGGCCTTTGGTTTTCTTATGATCTCTTATTTCTTCGACATTCCCAAACCAATAAACTGTTTCAAATCATTTTTCTGTATTCAACTTTTATGATAAATAATACTTCACATTTGTACATCACTTTACAGTTTGCATAGCATTTGCACAGACATCATTTCATTTGACCGTTATAGTGATCAGTGAAATGACATAGAGGCAGACTAGCTACAAATTAGAGAACCAGTGAGTTCTCTAATTAGGACTTCAACCCAGATCAGGTTCGGTCCAATCTTCAACATTTACTTGTACAGTTTTGATCAATAATTTATATTCATAAATAATATTGTTAAGGTCCTATAGATTCTGATATATATTTGGCATCAGGAATTATTAAACTGTGTCCTGAGTCATTTTTATGTTTAGCATATTTTATTGTTATTCAATTCTTTGAAAATCCACATGAAATATTTTAGAATATATTACATAATCTATAATCTTTCAGATGGCTTCTACAGAGTTGGCTTGAACACTATACCTCAGATTTCTTTCTCATCACAACACCATGTAGTCCTCACCTAATAGAGTTATGCACAGTTTAACACCTTGCTTCCTTGGCTCCATATAAGGAGTTTCACAGAAATAAGTTTTCTGGGTAATTGAGGTCTACTTAATTAACAGCAAACTTTGAAACCTGACAGAAATCTCTGTGAAATGTTTTGAGATTCCCCTGTCTTATCACGCTAGATACAGCTGTCTGTTGAGGACTAAGAATCACCATGAAGATCCCGCTCTGGACCATATAGTGAGATGTTCAGTATATAGGGAAGTCTGAACCCTTACATTAATAGTCTCAATGTTGAGCAGCACTTTATGTTTTTCTAAGTGTTTTAGCATTTATTACCCTTTTTGGTCATCACAATCCTGTGAGATAAGCAGGATAACTTCTTTTCAACTACAAAATAGCTAAGAGATTGAGGTGTTTGAAAAAAAATCATTCTCATTCATTCAACCTATAACCTGATAAATAAATGGATTAGTATTCTAATTTTACAGTTGATACTAATAATTACCAATTATTGAGCACCTGTTACGTGCCTGCACTGGTTCAGGCATTTTACTTTATCTCTAATCCTTATAATATCTTATCAAAGGAAGTATCATTACTATCATTATATAATGAGAAAAGTTAGCCTGAGAGAGGTTACATGACTTGGCCAAGGCCACAAAGCTAAAAGTAGTAGAGCTAGAATTTGTGTGATTTTAAATCCTACACTCTTTCCTTACCCCAAGCTGTCTTAGAGAGAAGCTAAGGGTTAGAAACTTGATATCAACTGAATTTTTTCTTTTTTTCTTTTTTTTGAGACAGGTCCTCACTCTATTGCCCAAGCTGGAGTGCAGCGGTGCAGTCATAGCTCACTGCAGCCTCAAACTCCTGGGCTCAAGTGATCCTCCTTCCTCGGCCTCTCAAGTAGCTGGGACTACAGGTGTGTACCACCCAGTCTGGCTAATTTTTTAAAAAATTTTTTGAGATGAGGTCTTGCTATGTTCTCAGGCTGGCCTCAAGTTCCTGGCCTCAAGAGATCCTCCCGCCTCGGTCTCCCAAAGTACTGGGATTACAGGTATGAGCCACCACACCTGGCCTTGTACTTTTTTCTTTCTGATGTGTATATTTCATCCATGTACTAGGAGCTTTACTGCACTAAATTTGGGCCTTGCTTCTTGTAGCTTCTGGATTTTGCATACTATGCTACAGGGTGAGAAGTACAAATTAGACTCAAAATGCTGAAATGAAACTTGAAAGTAACCTCTGAGAAAAATATTTGTACCACAAATATGCCTTTCTCCTTTAAACAGGTTATAATGTAAACTTATGTTTTTAAAGAGTTTTGGAGATGATGTATAAAAATAACATACTATACAAACCAATAACTTTATGACTCATGACAAAAGTTTTTTGTGTAATCTGAAATATAAAATTCTATTTTTGGAAGTATACAATTCATACTTTGTAATCTGATCATTTCAATACAGTTTATTTTTTAAAGAGATGAAATACATCTAAAAATCAAGGAGAGAATTAAATTGCTGTATTTATAATAACTGAACATCCTCTCAGGAGATACTGTGAAGCTATCATGAGAAACACATTCTTTTTCCATTTCCTTTTAAAGAAATCATATTTCTAAACAGATTAGGATCGAAACATAGCAAATTACCAAGTCAATCTTCTTCCCGCTCTTCTGGCACAATGTAAGATAATGAGGTGCTGAATTTCATCTACACAGATGACACTACTAACTTTTTGGCAGCAGTCCAGGCCTACGACTTTTTTTGCTACAGGGAGAATGATCTGTACAAAGACCCCTTCTTTCCAGTATACCATGTGACAAATAGCATAGGTTGATTAGACCTCTGGCTTGCAGTATATAGAATTCAGCATGACTAGACCCTAAACAAGGGACCATAGTGCTAGGTTCATTAAAGGAGCTATGTACTGGAAACAGTGGTAAAATGCAGCCAAGATTCGTAAGTCTACAGCAAAGTGTCCTGGGTACTTCACCATTTCAAAAACAGCTCTCTCTACACTTGTGAACATATTAATTACATAGGACCTATGTTCTCTAAGTCAGCTAAGAGTCCTACACAAGGAAGAAAGTAGGATCAATCATTGCTTCTAAATTACATCAAGGGACTAAATGTATTTTGCTACCTTGCACCAGATATTGGTATAGTAGATCAGAGAAATTAAAACTGCTAACAGTGTTAAGAACCATTATACATGGCTTATGTTTTATATTTATTTCAAGGAAGGATTGTGCTTGCCTTGCTAACATTTATTTCTGTGTATGGATGCTAGAGGAGAGAAGTAGTGAGTTAGGGAAGATGCCAAGATAATTTGGGATTGAAAGGCCACTTATTAAGTACCTGAATGGGCATCTGAAGGCCCCCTTAGGCTATTTTGGCTTCTTGACACATTTTCTCTGCCCAACAGTTTTGGCTTTCCCTCAGCACTTATTCCAAGCCTCATGCCAAGAGGAAAACCAGCAAACCTAGGGGATTGGTTAGCTTTGTACTTGCTGTTCCTTTTGTTAGAAACGGGTTGTCCCATTCACCTTCCAAAACATAATTGTCACCTAATTCATCATATATACATACCTAGTATGTGCCGGCCATTGTGCACTTCTCCTCAGAGATATATTTAATGTATTTGGTTGACCATTCTGTGGTTCCCTCCTCTATGCTCCCATTGCAATCTTACCATACTTCCATATAAGTACTTATCACCTTTTTGAATTACTTATAAGATCTTCTCTTTTCTGAAGGCTGTGGGCTTCCAGAGCTTAAAAACCCCCATATTTTATGCATCTTTGTGTCCCTGGGTGTAATATAACACAGTGTCTTCCCCATAATAGATGCTTAATGAATCTCTAGCTATTATTCTATTCTCCTCCTCTCTTTTGTTTATATTTGCTATTTTCTAATTCCTCATCTGGTTTCATCATGAACCCTCCTGCCCCAACTACTGTGCTAAAACTGCTCTCACTAACATTGCCAACAACATCTTTCTTACTGAATTCAATGGATGGATAAGGCATCCTCTTTCCACTGGGCTTGTTGAATTGGTAAGAGGTAAGCCTAGAGCTTCTAGTACCTATTTCTGTCACCTCATAGCAAGAAGCTACATAAAGAATGAGGCCAATACAAAGGAAAGCAGAGCTGAGAAAGTCCTGATGATATCATTTAAGCCCCAAGGTTAAGCCATGTTTTAAGCTACCTTCATCAAGGACTTTACAGTTAAATGAGCCAATAAATCCTCCCCTCCTTCTTTTTTGAAATCTTAAGCCAATTTAGGCCAGCTATCTGTCACTTTCAACTGAGAGAGTCCTAATGTAGCTAATTATCTCCATATCTATATTTTCAGCCCAGCTATCTCTCTTGAGCCTCAGATGCATATCTCGGACTGCTTACAGGTTTCTCCCCCTTGAATTTCCCACTGGTATCTGAAACTCAACCTGTCCAAAACCACACATCTTCTTCCCCGATCATTCTCTCAGTGAATAGTATAGTACCTTGCCAGAAACCTGGGTGGCTTCCTTGACTCTTCTTTTTCTCCCTTCAATCAAATCACCAAGTCCTGATTTTTCTAGCTATGAACTCAAATCTATTTACTTTTGTCATTATTGCTGCTACTCTAATTCAGCCACCATCATTCCTTTTGTGTATCATTACAGCAATCTCCTGTTGTCTTTGTCTTCATCATGCCCTCTCCAGTCCATTTTTTTCTCCACATTTAAACCACTTTTAAATTATATTCTTATAAATTATTTTATACATGTTACTGTAACAAATCAAACTACATAAAGAACTACGTGAAGAACCACTTAATAGTTATTCCCTTCCCATCCAACTCTCTTCCACCCAAGGTAATTGATATTCACCGTTTGATGCTTCCCCTTCCCACATCTGTTCCTATGTTTATATATATATATATATATATATATATATATATATATACACACACACACACACACACACACACATATATATATATATAAACTATTTTATATGTTTATATATAAAATAAAAAATACATATTACAATCTTTCTCTATGAAAATGGGATCGTATTATACAGATTACCCTGAAACTTGCATTTAAAAAAAATTTATTGTACTTTAAGTTCTGGGGTACATGTGCAGATCGTGCAGGTTTGTTACATAGGTATACCCGTGCCATGGTGGTGGTTTGCTGCATCCATTGCCCCGTCATCTACATTAGGTATTTCTCCTAATGCTATCCTTCCCCAGTCTCCCCATCCACTGCTATTCCTCCCCTAGCACCCCACCCTCCAGGCCCCGGTGTGTGATGTTCCCCTCTCTCTGTCCATGTGTTCTCATTGTTCAACACCCACTTATGAGTGAGAACATGTGGTGTTTGGTTTTCTGTCCTTGTGTCAGTTTGCTGACAATGATGGTTTCATCCATGTCCCTGCAAAGGACATGAACTCATCCTTTTTTATGGTTCCATAGTATTCCATGGTGTATATGTGCCACATTTTCTTTATCCAGTCTATCATTGATGGGCATTTGGGTTGGTTCCAAGTCTTTGCTATTGTGAACAGTGCCGCAGTAAACATATGTGTGCATGTGTCATTATAATAGAATGATTTATAATCCTTTGGGTATATACCCAGTAATGGGATTGCTGGGTCAAATGGTATTTCTATTTCTTGGTCCTTGAGGAATTGCCACACTGTCTTCCACAATGGTTGAACTAATTTACACTCCTATCAACAGTGTAAAAGTGTTCCTTCTTCTCCACATCCTTTCCAGCATCTGTTGTCTCCTGATTTTTTAATGATCGCCATTCTTACTGGTGTGAGGTGGTATCTCAATGTAGTTTTGGTTTGCATTTCTCTAATGACCAGTGATGATGAGCTTTTTTCATGTTTGTTAGCTGTATAAATGTCTTCTTTTGAAAAGTGTCTGTTCATATCCTTTGCCCACTTTTTGATGGGGTTGTTTGTTTTATTCTTGTAACTTTGCTTAAGTTCTCTGTAGATTCCGGATATTAGCCCTTTCTCAGATGGGTAGATTGCAAATTTTTTTTCCCATTCTGTTGGTTGCCTGTTCACTCTATTGATAGTTTCTTTTGCTATGCAGAAGTTCTTAAGTTTAATTAGATCCCATTTGTCTATTTTGGCTTTTGTTGCCATTGCTTTTGGTGTTTTAGTCATGAAGTCCTTGCCCATGCCTATGTCCTGAATGGTATTGCCTAGATTTTCTTCTAGAGTTTTTATGGTGTTAGGTCTCATGTTTAAATCTTTAATCCATCTAGAGTTAATTTTTGTGTAAGGTGTAGGGAAGGGATCCAGTTTCAGCTTTCTACATATGGCTAGCCAGTTTTCCCAACACCATTTATTAAGCAGGGAATCCTTTCCCCATTGCTTGTTTTTGTCAGGTTTGTCAAAGATCAGATGCTTATAGTTGTGTGGTGTTCTTTCTGAGGCCTCTGTTCTGTTCCATTGGTCTGTTTCTTTATTTTGGTACCAGTACCATGGCGTTTTTATTACAGTAGCCTTGTAATATAGTTTGAAGTCAGGTAACGTGATGCCTCCAGCTTTTAAATTTGCATTTTTAAACCTAGCAATAGAACATGGCTACTTCACATCCCTATGTAGAAATTTAACTCATTCCTTTTAATAGAAGTAATATTACTATTATTATTCTATTGAATAATAATATGCATAATATTCAGTAGTATGGCTATGTCATAGTTTATTTAACCATTTTCTTATTCATGGATGTTAGAGTTATCCTTCCTTTTGTCAATAAAACAGCGATATAATTAATACCCTTTTATGTATTACCTATATACTAGAATTCTCATTTTTGTAGGATAGATTCCCAAGACAGTGAAAGCTGGATCAAAGGTATCCTAATGTTTAATTTTACTAGAGAGATTAAGATCCAAAATGGTTATAACAATTTACATTTCTTCCAGCAATATATGAGCTTTTCAATCTCCTAATTATAATAGGATGTTAATGTATTACAAAACTGTTGCTAATGTATTTAGGTAATGAGTAGAAAATGGCATATCATACCCATTTTATTTATTTTTGTTTTTTAGTTTTTATTTTTTTGAGACAGGTCTTGCACTGTCAGTCAGACTAGGGTGCAGAGGCTCGATCATAGCTCACTGAAGCCTGAAAATCCTGGGCTCAAGCAATCCTCCCACCTTAGACTTCCATGTAGCTAGGACTACAGGTGCATGCCACCACACTTTGCTAATTCAAAGAAAAATTTTTGTAGAGATGCAGTCTCGCTATGTTGTCCAGACTGGTTTCAAACTCCTGGCCTCAAGCCATCCTCCGACCTTGGCCTCCCAAAGTACTGGGATTATAGGCATGAGCCATAGTGCCCAGGTTATTTTTAAAATTAAATTTTATCTGTTTATTTTAAATTGGTAGAACATGCACATGTTCAACTAGTCAATCCTCTCCTCACCTCAGCACCAAACACTCAGTTTTCTTCCTCAGAGCAACCATGATGACCAGTAACAGATTTATCATAATTTATTTAAAGAATTCCCAAATAATGGACATGTATTTCCAATTCTCTGCTATTACAAATAGTATAGTAAAGAATATCTTCATTGATACATGACTTCCAGTGTGTGTGAGTATATCTAGAAATAGTAGAGTATGTGTGTTTAGCATTTGAAGACATTTGACATATAATCTATTTTTGACATTGATCCTGTACTTCCCCATTGCCTTTAGGATAGTTTCTAAATTCCATAAAATGAATTCCAAAGCCCTGCATGATTTGACCCCTTTGGCCAGCTCATTTATTATCATTTTCCCTTTAGATCTCTACGCTACAACTATACAAACTTCTTTCAGTTCCTTAAATGAGCCACACTCCCTCTTTACTCTAAGCCTTCCAACATGTATGTTCTCTCTGCCTGGTGCACACTTCCCTCAAATCTTCATTTGGCTAACTCTAACATCCATTAGTTTGCAGCTCAGATGTTACACTTACTAGGCGACATTCCCTGTCCTCCCAAGTCTAGATCAGGTGCCAATGTGTCCTGTAGCACTCTGTGCTTACCCTATTATATGACTCACTACGCTGTACTGAAATCATCCACTGTGAGTTTCATTAGGGTAGGGTCTTATCTTGTTCACTACTGTGCCCCTAGTGTCTGGAATGGTGATCAACAAACGTTGATTTAACAACAAATTTGGTATTTAATAAACATTTACTGAATGAATTTTTTTTTTTAAAGGAAGCTGTATTAGTTCCTTATCTTTGAGACTGAAGAGGCTCTACAGGTCAAGGAGTAGAATCTAGAGTAAGGCACGGTTGTGTAAGTAATACACTACAGAGCCAACAGGTGCCTTCTGACCACACATCTATATCTGTCTGTGATATTTTGAGGAGCCATACAGAAGAGAGCTAGCAGTTCACCACTCAGCCAACAGATTAACCTTCTTAGCCTTCACTTCATGCAAGTATTTACATACTCTTAATCCTTATTGAGCCTTCTCAGGGATGCTAATGAAAAGGCTCATTGACCATCCAAATTGAAACCCTGAGTATTTAATCATCTAGACATCATCTGATTGGCTAAAACTAGCCTAGCTATTATCATTATATTATAGAAGTCAGGAATAGTTAGTAACAAGTTATATCAGAGTTGGAAGGAAACAATTCAACCATCTATTCTAGTAGTTCAACATCTTGTTCTTACCCTAATACATCTGAAGGGTATGATACACTCTCATCAGTAATAGTACCTTCCTCAGTATAGCTTTCTTAATGCGGTGTAGAGTGGTCAGAATTCCCAGGAGTATGCATGCTTTGAAAATACTCCTTATATGCTTTTGAATCTCTTATACTCCAGTTGAGAATCACTGATTCTAATTTAACCCTTTAGAAGAAACTAAGATCAGAGAAGTGAAGTAATACTTTCCCAACGTCATCCTGCTACTATAACTACTAATGGCAGAGCTGGAATTAGAATCTAGATCTCCTGGCTTAGAGTTCACGAATTTCCCTAATGTTGAGAAAAAAATAACTGAAGAAATTTTAGAGAGAGTGAGTAGGCAGGAAGGACCTTTAGAGAATGTCAGGTCAGGCGGGCCTGTCACCTCCTTTAGGCAAGTGAGCTATTCCTCAAAGATGTCTTACGTTTATAAGCACTATTGTAGTGGGGTAGGAGGTGGGGAGGGCATGTTCACATTATACCTTTCCTGATTCTGCATTGCTTATATCTTTTATGATGTATTATTTTTGTAATTTAAAAAATCCCACAAATATTTTAAGCATCTTAATCTTTAACCTCTATACCCAGTTAAATTTAGGCCTTACATAGTAAGTACAGGAATTTGGTAGCTATACCAATTACAGAACCTTGTACAATGTCTTATCAGTAGTTGGTATTCTAAAAATGCTTGTTAAGCAAGTGTTAGTGGTGATGGCCTGTTGAGATCATTTACTGCAGGGCTAGTTCCATCAATGAAAATACAGCTTTGAAGGATATTTTGGAGTATGAGCAAGCTAAGATGTTTTACCTTACTTAATGTCTTATTTGATATAAAGCCACTCTCCAGAGTGTTATGCTGTGGACACTTAAGCTGTTGGTATTCACTACCAGGAGGCAACCTTGGGGATTCTACAGCTGAAATCAACAACCCTCTTCAAATCCACACACATGGTAAGCCTTCAAAAGCTTTAATTTTGTCTTGTGAACAAGCCCCTGAAACTCTATCAGCTCTCAAAGTGATTTTACTCTCTCATTAAAAATCCACAGTGATGGCTCACTGAAAGCAATAAATGCAAGAGCAATACTAAAATGAGGGCAATTCTTAATTCTAGCTAACATTTGTACAGGCAAAAAGTCTGTTTTCTTTGACACCATAGCCTCTCATGTTCATCTGTATCAATTTAATAGTAGCTATGCCCCATTCCATTATTATTTTTAAAAAAATGAAGTACAAAGGATATATTTCAATCTTGTTTTTCCCTCCGCTCTTTGATAATAGTAGAAAAGAACACTAAGTTTTTTGATATGTCCAAAAGTAAACTACAAAGAAGAAAAATTTCTAAGAGATACTAACAAAAAGGGATATGTATATACAGCCAGCCAGCCAGAATGAGATAATGCCACAGAGCAATGTGCAGATGTGATCATTTGCTGTGATGAGGTAGGCCATAGTGTGAGGCTTGGAGTCATCTTCCTATGGGCTTGGATAGCATGAGTGAGAATGAAAATAGGCAATTTGGCTGAAAGAGCATTTTTGAAGAAATTATAATTGTTGTCCATAAATTAGGGAATGTGAGTGCCCCAAATGCCTGGCAGACTATACTAGTATGTTCAGTTTCCAGAAAGAGCACAGTAATAGCAATTAATAATTTTTGAAGTATTTTTGCAGGCCAGGTGCGGTGGCTCATGGCTGTAATCCCAGCACTTTGGGAGGCTGAGGTGTGCAGATCACTTGAGGTCAGGAGTCTGAGATCAGCCTAGCCAACAAGGTGAAACCCTGTCTCTACTAAAATATAAAAATTAGCCGGGTGTGGTGGTGGGTGCCTGTAATCCCAGCTACTTGGGAGTCTGAGGCAGGAGAATTGCTTGAACCCAGGAGGCGGAGATTGCAGTGAGCTGAGATCACGTCACTGCACTCCAGCTTGGGTGACAGAGTGAGACTCACTCTCAAAAATAAAATAAAATAAAATAAAATAAAATAAAATAAAATAAAATAAAAAGATGAGGTACTTTTGCAGACATTAACACTTTTGATAAATACAGCAACTCTATGAGGTTAGCAGGGCTAATTATCCCTATTTTATAGACAAGAAAACTGAAGCTTAGAGGTATGTGACTTCTCCAAGATCACATAGCTGGTAAGGTGGCAGTGACCTTGAGATTGGAATCAAGAAATTGCAACTCAGTCCAGTATCTTTTCTATTACACCGTGCTGCACTTTTATTCTCTTACCAGGACAGAAACATGGAAGGCAGGTGGGTGTAGAGAGATATTAAAATTTTTATTAACTCCTGAAAATGCTCCAATAGGAAGAGAACAGATGTTTTTGCAACAATATTTGTGAAATGTGGAAACTATCTCCTTAGGAATTCTGGATTCATTTTACCTGATTCTGAGACCTCATGACCTCCCAAATACATTCGACATTTCATTCTAACTAGAAAATAAAGTTCTGTGGATTTCTGGAGGGCTGTGCAAGAGATGATCAAAAAGCCACCTGAAGCTATTATTACTTCAGAAACACATCGGAAAGACTCAGCAGGAAATCCTGGCACAGATTTCTAGAACTGTTGTGACTCAACACCCACAATGAAGGTATCATACTTTCTTTGCAGAACAACCACCACCAAAGGTCTGAAATAGTTAGTACAAATAAACTTAAATGATCTGAAATACTTCTGACCAACTCAAGACAGTGAATTCAAGGAAGAGACGTAGTAAAGAAAATGAAATTCACTTCTTTTCTAAGACTTGAAACTAACCCTGTGTTTGCGACTCCTGCTTAGCTAGTCAGTGCCTTCATTTATAAAGTAATTTGAATGAGAAACTGAGATGAACCTAGTCATTCTTGAAAGGTGAGTCAAAAAGATTGATTATACCCTGGATATTGTCACTGGCTTTCTTTTTAAAAAGCAAGATAGGCCGGGCATGGTGGCTCACACTTATAGTCCCAGCACTTTGGAAGGCCGAGGCGGGTAGATCATGAGGTCAAGAGATTGAGACCATCCTGGCCAACATGGTGAAACTCCGTATCTACTAAAAATACAAAAATTAGCTGGGCATGGTGGCATGTGCCTGTAGTCCCAGCTACACCGGAGGCTGAGGCAGAAGAATTGCTTGAACCGGGGAGGCAGAGGTTGCAGTGAGCCGAGATGGCGCCACTGTACTCCAGTTTGGGCAACAGAGAGAGATTCTGTCTCAAAAAAAAAAAAAAAAAAAAGTCAAGATAGACTATGCATATGCTATGCCTCTAATCGACGAGTTTAATAGTCTGATGAAAAGAGGAAAGTAGGCTTCTGCAGTCTGATTCATCCTTGGTGAACCTATGCAGGCTCCTAAGGATCACCATATCCCTTCCTTTTCCAAGAGTTAATGAACCATTAAAAAATTTTTTTTTCTCCCACAGGGATTTGTGGAGAGCATTAAGCTTAATATCCTAGAAAGGAAGTCTAGGCCAGGTGTGGTGCCTTGGCTTGTGCCTGTAATTAGGTCAGAAGTTTGAGACCAGCCTGGCCAACATAGTGAAACTCCGTCTCTACTAAAAATACAAAAATTAGCTGGGTGTGCACCTGTAAAAAACATTTGTTAAATGATGAATGACCAAACAAATGAAGTGGGGTCTAGACTTCCTTTTTTTTGTTGTTGTTGACAGAGTCTCACTCTGTTGTCTAGGCTGAAGTGCAGTGGCACGATCTTGGCTTGCTGCAACCTCTGCCTCTTGAGCTCAAGCGATTCTCCCACCTCAGCCTCCTGAGTAGCTGGGACTACAGATGTGTGCCACCATGTCCTGTTAATTTTTTTTTTCGTATTCTTGGTAGAGATGGAGTTTTACCATGTTGCCCAGGCTGGTCACAAACTTCTGCCATGTTCTTAACTCTTCAAGGTAAATGACTTGTTCTTTGATACTTGTGAGGCAAACCTGAGCTTAGATAGCTAAATTTTTATTATATCAATTAATTTGTGAATTTAGAATCAACACCTGATAAGATTTTTAAAAAAATCTCTTGGCATTGATTTTTTTTTTGGCCTTAACTTACCCCACTATGATTTACCTATCCCATCCTACCTCTTATTCTGTTCAGAGCAGTTTACAGACTGACTCACTTCTTCAATAAGAAGTCCTTTATTTGTACAAAAGAGAGTCATCTCATTGTCATGATACACAGTGATGTATAGTGTAGACTTATATATCCACTTGGCCTCTAATAGGTATCTCAAATTTAACAAGCCTAACTAAATTCTTTTCCCATATTACTCTACATTGCTTCTCCTCCTTTTCTCCCCATCTCAGAAATGGCAATTCTACTTGTTTAGTTCCTTAAGTCCAAAGCCCTGGGATCACTGATGCCTCTTCTCTGTCTGTCATACCCCTTATCTAATCAATCTGAAAATCCTTCAGCCATTCCTTCAAAATCTCTCTAGAATCTGACCACTTCTCCCCACCCACACTGCTTACATCCTGGTCTAAGCCACCATCATCTCTTGCCTGGATTATTGTAATACTCTCCTAAAGATTCTCCCTCCTTGTATCTTTTCTTCCTGCACCTATTTTCCATACAGCAGCCAGAGGAATGCTGTTAAAATATATATCAGATCCAATCATTCCTCTGCTCAAAATTCTCCAATGGTCCCCCATCTCATGCAGAATAAAAGCCAGAGTCCTTACCTTGGCCAACAAGGCTCTAGATTGGATTTTGCTTTCTGACCTCATCTCCTTCCCTCTTCCTCTTCTTACTCTGCTCCCAGCCACACTGATCTTTCTGGAACATACCAAACATTCTTCTGCTTCAGAGCCTTTGAATTTTCTGTTTCTTTTTTCCCTAGACATTCTCATAGCTCATACTTCATTTAATTCAGGTCTCTTCCCAAATGTTCCCTTATCAGAGATATCTTCCTTGATCACCTTACAGCATACCCCATCACTCTCTCTCCATGTTGCTCTGCTATATTTTTCTTCAAACCACTTATCAAATTTAGCCAACTTTATTTATTGTCTGTCTCTTTATGCTGGAAGTAAATCACTTTGAGGGCAACAGGAAATATTTATTGAGGGTCTACTAGGTGCCAAGTCCGTTTCTAGGCAGTGGGGATACAAAAGCAAAAAAAAAAAAAAAAAAAAAAAGCAAGTATCTTCATTGAATTTTTATTCAAGTATTATATAAACTACTGTATTTACTTAGTAAATATGTGATGAGTATACTGAATAAATTTAGTATACAGTCAGCAGAGAAACAAGAATGGTTCAAAGGAAAAGGAGATTTGGATTGACTTATCACTCTGTAACTCATTGGAGCACTGAAATGGTTCTATAGACCACCGGGTGAAAGGTTGGAAATCTAATAAAATTTGAGAGGACCCCCAGGCATTCTATACTTGTAACTCTAAGGGGCTCTTGGATTCCTCCAAGCTATACTGATTAAAGAAAAATGCATGGATTGCATGAGAAACTTGGCATTGGCACCAAAATACTAGAGTCTAGTGACTGACTAGAGTATCAGATCAGGAGGGAAGTAGACAAGAAGTGCTAAAAATTAGTAAGAGAGGATTTGACCTTGACCACAGAGAAAACTGTTTTGTATCAGGACAGAATGAACGTTGTAAGGAGGATCAGTATCAGAGATGTTGGTAGCCAGATTTGGATAAAGTAGTTTTGGGGAAGGGAAGAAATTATCTTCTTTAAGAGAAAACTTGGGAGGTTAGATGAAGCGGTAAACCTTAGAAGTCATTAGACTTTCCACTTGGAGAGGGAGGGAAGACCATGTCCACTATTGAAGGTGACATTGCTCTTACCTCTTGTCTCCTCTCTTCCTTAGCAACCAGGGATTATGAAAAGTTTGATGGTAGTGGGAGTAGCCTCAGGGGAAAAGCCAAAGGTAGAGAGACTTACATGCATCAGAGGGTGAGATGATTAGGAGAGGAAAGGGAGCATGCTTCTCAGCTTCCTGCTTCCACATAGCCAGAAGACTTCCAGGAAACTGGCTACAAGTAGTAAGTGAATAATACTTCATGGACTGCATTTCTTAGGCTTGAATTGGTCATCAATTGTAGAGAATGGCCCCACTGGTCCAGTTCTGCATTCAAAGGCTCAATGCTGCTGCCACCTCCACTGACTAGAAAACCCTATCTTATTGGCTCTGCCTCTTTTTTTTTTTTTCAAAAAGATTATTATGGGTTCCTTGTTCTAAGCTCTTTCTCAGATTTCAACCAGTTCTGCTTCTTCTTACCCCTACTGACAAAGTCCTGGCTCCATCTCTTTAATAGCTCCCGCCTTCTAAAACTGCTTCCATCATTGGCCCTTACTCACATCAACCAGTGTCAGTTTAAAAACATCATTTTCATTTTTTTTTTTTTTTGAGATGGAGTTTTGCTCTTGCTGCCCAGGCTGGAGTGCAATGGTGTGATCTTGGCTCACCGCAACTTCTGCCTCCCGGGTTCAAGCAATTCTCCTGCCTCAGCCTCCCAAGTAGCTGGGATTACAGGCATGCGCCACCACACCCGGCTAATTTTGTGTTTTTAGTAGAGACGGGGTTTCTCAATGTTGGTCAGGCTGGTCTCGAACTCCTGACCTCAGGTGATCCACCTGCCTTGGCCTCTCAAAGTGCTGGGATTACAGGCATGAGCCACCATGCCAGGCCTCATTTTCATCTTAATAAAGTCATGTTGCTTTGTAACCCTCCAGATACATATTATTGGCATATGTAGCCAGACACATGCTATCTTTGAATCCAGATGCCTTTGTAGCTGCCCAGAGTTATGTATTCTACAAACTCCTGTGCCCAAAGGGGTAGCATTATGTCAGTTGACAGAGTGATGCTGAAATATCAGAGCAATTCAAAGACCCTGCCCAGAAGCTAGCTTAACATTTTGTCATGCCCCACAGAATGCATCGCTAGTTAACACAAAGCTGTTACACTCAGAACAGGGATGGTTTCCATTGATACATCATTGCCTAGCTGAAAGGGCAGTCAACATCATCAACTTACATAACAAATACCAATAATGTTCCAGAGACTAGGCTAGATTCTAGGGTTATACAAAGAGAAATGAATCTCTGCCCTCAAGAAACCTATAAACTAGTTATAGAAGCTCTAGTTCAGATTTGGGCATGGTAGTGGATACAAACATTGATAAAGTTATCATTGGAATTAACACATCATGTAAGTGCTAGCAGGGTATAACACTGTTAATTCCAAGAATAGGACCAAATCCTCTTGGTGACCTTAATAGATGTGGGACATCTCCGGGAGAGATGACATCCTTACAGAGGGTGATCTTGAGAGATACAAATGCTACCATGGCTCTCAGACGTACTGAGAAAGGACTGAAGGTATCTGGAGTTGGAGGAGGGAGGATCCTTGTATAGTTAGTTCTATGTTAAAGGATTGATTGGTAGGTTAGGCTGCAAAAATAGTCTATGACCTTGGGTCTGTGCACAATATATAAGACGATGAGGCACTATTGAGAAGGTAGTTCTTTTTCATTTTTTTGAGACGGAGTCTCGCTCTGTCACCCAGGCTGGAGTGCCGTGGCACAATCTCAGCTCACTGCAACCTCCACCTCCTGGGTTCAAGCGATTCTCCTGCTTCAGCCTCCCAAACAGCTGGGACTACAGGTGACTGCCACCCCGCCTGGCTAATTATTTTTGTATTTTTAGTAGAGACAGGGTTTCACCATGTTGGCCAAGCTGGTTTTGAACTCCCGACCTCAAGTGATCTGTCTGCCTCAGCCTCCCAAAATGCTAGGATTACAGGTGTGAGCCACCGCGCCCTGCCGAGAAGGTGGTTCTTAAAAGAATGCTTTTACTAACATATATCTCAGAAGTGATAAAGGATCACCCAAGTAGACTTACCATCTGCTCCTTCATTGCTTTTGCTTCTTTTATTGCGGCGAACACGCCTACTTTCTTCTTCAGAGTATGGCTTTTCATCAGGAAAGAAGAAATTCAATAGGGCCATCTGTAAAAATAACAAGTAGATTAGTCAAAGTTGACCCCAGTCAGTCACAGCCAACATAAAAAACTAGGTTTCCATAGACAGTCAACCTGTACCTTAAGTTTGATGTGTCTAAAGCCTGAGCCCATCCTCCCCTCCACTGTACAAATCATTTTATTTTTGATACAATTATTTTTCCAATCATGCAGGCATGAAATTTTGGTTAATTTCTGAATCCCATTTCTTCTGCCCTGAATATCTAATAAGTAATCCGTCAGGTTCCATTTCTTCATATATTTCTGGGGTTCACAGAGCCCAGCCACAAATTTCTAACTACTGCACATACTGATGATGCCCACTCAGAATTTGAGTTGAACAGAAAACTGAACAGAAAACCTTGAGTTTGGCTGAGCATAGTGGCTCATGCCTGTAATCCCAGCACTTTGGGAGGCCAAGGTGGGCGGATCATCTGAGGTCTGGAGGTCAAAACCAGCCTGACCAACATGGTGAAACCCCATCTCTACTAAAAATACAAAATCAGCCAGGTGTGGTGGTGGGCGCCTGTAATCCCAGCTACTTGGGAGGCTGAGGCAGGAGAATCACCTGAACCCACGAGGTGGAGGTTGCAGTGAGCCAAGATTGCACCACTGTACTACAGCCTGGGAAACAAGAGCAAAACTCTGTCTCAAATAAAAACCCCTTGGGTTTGCTACTCCCTATTGGACTTCATTATTATACATCCATGATTTTGCCATATTCCTATTTATGATGTAATTTTGGTTTGTTCCCAAAATGCTGTACATCCAATACGGAGGTACCATTTATGTCAATGCTCTTCTGGGAGTTAGTCATGACAAAGCACACAATTACTTTCTCCCCTTCTGAGATTTCTATAGCACTTGCGGTCTATAAGACTAATTTTGGTACTTGGTCCTCTACTGTCTTATAATGATCTCTCATAGTAATATAATACTTTTCATATGTGAATGGCTCTGGCTTTACTAATAATCATAGCTTACATATATACTTGCTGAATCAAATTACAATCTTTTAGCATTAGTGCTTTATTGTGGTAAAACCACATGCTTGAGGTAAACAGTAAACACAGTAGTAGGATTGAGTGATTCTAATGCCAACTCTGCCACTTACTAGCTGTGTAACCTTAAACAAGTTACTTAAGCTTCAATTTCCTCATCTGTAAATAGGGATAATAATAGTACTCTGCTCACAAAACAGTTGTAGAGTTAGAACAGTACTTAGCACGTAGTATGCACTTTAATAAATGTTTGCTCTTACTATTATTATTGACTTAATCTTCAAAATAGAATGGTTAGATAATTTGGGGCCTAAAAAGAACAAATGAATCTGCATTTTCATTCTATTACCGGTTCAAAAAATAAACAATTCCAGAGTCCTCGTGTCTGCTCCATCTCTGATTAAGTGGAAAAAAATGGGTTGGACCCAAGAAAGCCCTAACATTCTATGCAAACTTTCTTCAAAATTCTGTGATTTACTCAACATCCTTAAGGTGTAGGATTAGCGTCTTGAAGGATACATTAATGTATTAAATATAAAATTAGTAAATCAATGTGCAGGTTAATTTCTATCTTGTCAACAGGATTGCATTTCAAGATAAATTGCCATTTTTGTCAAAAATGGTTGAATATCAATCAACAATTTCACATCATTCAACTGAGTAGTATTTTTGAGTTACTTGATTGGAATGTAAAAACACATTTTCTCATACAATCAACATAATAAAGTCTGGCTAAATTTCCTGATAAGCTCACAGAAAGTACTTAACTCACAATATAAATAAGCTAACGTACTAATAATAGTATAAAACTAAACTGCTGTTTATAATAAAATCTCAATCATTTGCAACTCTACAAGTCATCTTGGACAGAAGAGCTTTCTTGATAACTTTGAGTGCTGAAACTTACTTCAGCTATGCAGCCATAGAAAAGAATGAAATCATGTGCTTTGTAGGTACGTGGATGGAGCTGGAGGTCATTATCCTTAGCAAATGAATGCAGGAACAGAAAACCAAAATATGGCATGTTTTCACTTATAAGTGGGAGCTAAGTAATGGGAACACATGGATGCATGGTACGGGCAACACACACTGGGGCGTACTGGAGGGTAGAAGTTGGGAGGAGGGAGAGGATCAGGAAAAATAACAAATGGATACTAGGCTTAATAACTGGGTGATGAAATAATCTGTATAACAAATGCCCAGGATACACATTTACCTATGTAACAAACTTGCATATCCTGCACATGTACTCCTGAACTTAAAAGCTAAAAAACAAAAAAAAAAAACCCAGTAATAACAATATTTACTTCAGTGTTTGTGAATATTAAAGTATATGATAGGGCCTAATATAATGTAATAAAAAAATTAGTTTATAATATATGATTTAATTCAGGGCTTACTGAATATGTGAGGACTACTATTTGCCTGTACATTAAATGACCTCAGTCCACTACGGTTTTGAGGGTTTTTTAACGATCACAATTATAGAGCAATACATGTCTTGATAGAGAGGAGCTTCAAGTTCTCTGGGAGCAAGAGGGGATGCATCTAACACAAACTGAAAGTGGACAAGTCTTCTTGGAGGAGGTGCTACCTCTGTGAATCCTAAAGGATGTCAAGGATTTAGTGATAAATGGAAAATGAAAAAGGAATTTCAGGAAAAGGGAGCACTGTGTTTAAAGGTTCAGAGGAAGAAGAAAGAATAACAATTTTTGGAACTACAAGTAGCTTAGAATAAGTGGTAGGAGGTGAGAAGGAATGGTGAGAAATAAGCCAAGGAGTATTAAATAAGAGCCAGATCATGTAAAGGAATTTAGTCTTAGATCTTGCAGCAGGGGGATCTTCTGAATGAGTTTTCCCTTTTGAAATTTTTGTACCTTATAAAAATTTGAGATATAATTTACATACAATAAAATGCACAAATTTTAAGCAAACTGGTCTAAGAGATTTGACAAATGCACACACTTTTGTAACCACCACCCAAATCAAGATAAATCGAGATTTCTATCACCTCCTAAAATTTTCTCTTGGACCCCTTCCAGTCATTCTCCAGTGCGCCCGACCCTGAGACAACTACTGTTCTGATTTCTATCACAATAGCTTAGTTTTTCCTGTTCTAGACTAGAACCATCCATTATAATTTTTCATATGTATGAATGAATATGAATTTTCATTCAACATAATGTCAGTGAGATTCATCCATGTTGTTGGATGTATCACTAGTTCATTCCTTTTTAGTGCTGAGTAGTAGTATTTCACTGTATGGCTCTATCACATTTGTGCTATGAATTCTGCCATTTATGGACATTTGTGTTGTTTCTAGTTTGGGGCTATTATAAATAAAGCTAATATGAACATTAATGTACAAGTCTTTGTGTAGACCTATGTTTTCATGTTTCTTGGTTAAACACCTAGGAGTAGAACCTCTGGGTTATATGATATTTGTTGTAAGAAACTGCCAAACTATTTTCCAGAGTGACTGTACCATTTTAAATGCTTACCAACAATGCATGAGTCCCAGTGCTCTGCATCTGCACCAACACTTGGTACTGTCAGTATTTTTAATTAATCCACGATTCTGGTAGATGTGAAGTACTGTTTCATTGTGATTGGTTTTTGAGTGCTTAAACTTCTTTTTAATGCTATTTCATCTTTTACCTTACTGTCAACTATCAGATTTCACTTTACCTACCTGTAACACCTTTCCCAGTCCCTTCAGATTTGCCGCTTATAATCTGCTATAGGCTTGACATTTAGTTAAAACTAATTAGACTCATGACAGATGGAATAAATGGGCAATGAGTGTGGTTTTGAATGGCTTTTCCAATAAGTCAGATGTATATTCTCTAGTGGCTTAGAAGCCATTTGTTTACCACTTGATTTCTGGCTGTGGTCTAGATAGGTGAATTTGTCATATACCCAAGTTCTACATGGGTAGGTTATTAAGCATAATGCTGTTTCCAGGAAAACAGATTTTTGAATTGCAAATGAAGAACCTCCCCACCATTACCAATTACAATTCCAGAGATTCCCTCATACTTGTTGTGCTCCCTCATGGGCTCAGTTCCTATGGGAGTTCTGCCAGGGGCTCTAGCACCTTCCTATGTCCTAGTGGTGGCAGTAGGAAAAGGGCTCATGTATGAACTATTCTAAGGGTCTAATAGGAGCTTGTGAGAACTCAAGCGCCCAGAAGAGGAGGGCTGAGGGAGAAACAAACTTCTGCAGACAGCAGAAACAACTCCACCTCCCATGAGTAATAAGAGTAGTTCAAAGTCCCTCAAGAGAGGTTGTTGATGAATGTGGGACATTCATAAGTTAAGTGTTCATTAGAAGAGAACTGCCTTCCTGTATATGAAAATGCCTTGAACATAGTTATATGGTTTGGCTGTGTCCCCACTCAAATCTCATCTCGAATTTCCATGTGTTGTGGGAGGGACCCTATGGGAGGCAACTGAATCATGGGGGCAAGTCTTTCCCTACAGTTCTCATGATAGTGAATAAGTCTCATGAGATCTGATGGTTTTATAAAGAGGAATTCACCTGCACAAGCTCTCTCTCTTTGCCTGCTGCCATCGATGTAAAAGGTGACTTGCTCTTCCTTGTCTTCTGCCATGATTGTGAGGCTTCCCCAGTCACGTGAAACTGTAAGTCCAGTTAAACCCCTTTCTTTTGTAAATCGCCCAGTCTCAGTTATGTCTTTACCAGCAGCAGGAAAATGGACTAATACACATAGTTTCTATTTGTGCAATAAAAACCAGAAGAAAACAACACAAAAACATTGTTTAAAATGAGAGATTCCCTATCCCTTTTTTGTATCTCAGTTAGAGGTAGAAGGGAAAACTATCCTCTGTATAATGGTAAAGACAAAAATCAGTGTCTGCTCATACAAAATGTCTGGAATTCTAGCTTGAGTTTTGCATTCATTAGCATAGCCTCCAGAGGCAAGTTGCAGGATATGAACAAAACAGCCTTCTCTTTTAGAATATTGTTTTCCTATTGCACAAGGGAGGAGGCATCAGGAATGTTGGCCACAGTCAGGCATTTTGCTCAAGGGGAAAAAAATCTAATTCTTTACACTTTATTAAGTGATTACACCCTTGTTTCCTATGGTAAAATTACATGGTAAACAACACCTGCAGATTACAGGGATATCAGCTGGAAACAATTTGTTAACAGTGAGACATGGGGGATACATTCATTATTGCTAGTGACTCTCCAGACACTGCTACAAACATATTTTTTGTATATCTAAACCCACAAAATTATTTTTTGTACCATGACATAGAATAAATTTAATTCATTTTCTATTTCATGGCCAATGTCCTTGATTATACTAGATAATTCATAGAAAATTACTCATGTCTCTTTAGGAAAGGGGTCACACATCCATTTTTGTATACCTAGTGCCTAGCCCTGGGCCTGGCACATAATAGACCCTAATAAATCTTACTCTGTTGAAAGAATTATTACATTGCCTTTGTTCATGTTGTTATAATGAAATACCTGAAATTCGGTATCTTATAAAGAAGATAAATTTATTTTCTCACAGTTGTGGGGGCTAGAAATTCCAAGATCAAGGTGCCAACAGGTTTGATTATGAAGTGAGGGCTGCTCTCTGCTTCCAAGATGGCATCTTGTTGTTACATCCTCTAGAGGAGAGGAACACTGTGTACTCACATGATGGAAGGCAGAAGGGAGAGAGAGCTGAATACTGCATGAAGCCTCTTTTTAAAAGGCTTAATCCTATTCACAAGGTAGGAGCCCTAATGGCCAAATCACCTCTAAAGGCCTCACCTCTTAATATCACCATATTGGCAACACCTACATTTTGGAAGGGACATACTTAAACCAGAGAGCAGACTATCACCAATCCATTCCTTAAAGCCAAGATTTTTTTGACTCTAATTGGGCCTAGTTTTTGGGATCCATCATGGAAAGGCACACTAAGGATTCAATACACTACTGGCAGGAATAAAATCAAAGGGATCCTAAGAATGAGAGAGCGTATAGGTCAGTGGTTCTCAAACTTCAGTGTACATCATAATCACTAAGCAAGAGTGTCAAAATGCAGAATCCCAGGCCTTCCCCTTCCCAAATTTAGAGTCAGTCTGAGGTGGGACCCTAGAATCTGACTTTTCAACTTGCTCACTAGGGGATTCTGATGCACCCAATCCTTGAACTAAACTTTGAGAAACAGCTGTATTTTTCATTTATAAACCAGGTCATTACCTTTAGACTAAAAAAGCAAAGTCCTCTTTTTTCTTCTGGGTAAAATAAGGGTCTTTATAGCTAGTGTTTTTTCACCTTTTCTTCTGTCATCCCAGAGTTAATCTATTTATGAAATTGGTACTTCATGTCCCTCAAGAGGAGGCAGGTACATACCAGGCTCTTTAAAATCAGCAAGTCACCTATTATTTTTCAAAATGACTTCTCTTTCAATGTTGTTGAATATAAAATGTATTTTTCTTATTGCAACCACTGCCATCACCATCATCATCCATGAGCAATCAGCTGGGACATTCGAATAAATTAAATGATTTATGCCCTGAAACATTCAACAAAATCTCTAAGTGATTTCAATATAGCAAGATATTAGCATCCTGGCACCAATGAGTGAAACAGAGTTGCTTCATTGGTACATATCCATGATGGATATGTCATAGATATAAAATAAATACAAAAGATGGCATTGAATGCACTTTTAATCATAAGAACCCTTAACTCGACATGCTGTGATTGTCAACAAAAGGTCTGGAGAAGGTCATTCAGGGTGTTGTTGTCTGAACAAACATTGAGTATTTACCATCTGGAAGGCATTGAAATAGAAACTGTCTTTAATATACATAGACAAACAACATAAAAATAATCTTGTGTTTTTTTGTAGCAGTGATAGCACTACATAATAGAAGGTAGTAAAGTTTCAAAAACAGTGTGACGAGAACAGAAACATAGTATGTGCTGGTTGCTGAACAGAGTGTGCCAACTCCTGGGAGTGAGCAAATGATGACATTCAACACTGATCACAGCATCCCATGGGAGCTGTCACCAGTGGGGTGGGGGTGGAGGTGGTAGCAATCAGCCCAAATGCCAAATGAAACTAGCATCTTGGACATCTCTGATGTGAGTGCCAGGGATTACCATGTCTTGTAGATATGTCAGAGGATGACTGAAATTGTGGAGTAAGACTAAGAGTGGAAGCTAAACACAACCAACAATTTTTCATCACCTAGAGCTAGAAGCAGTCACTGAATTCTGCTTCCTAGGCAGTTTGACTTAAAAATTACTGCCCAAAAATGCAAGTAACTACAAAGTAGAAAGGAAAATAAAAAAAGTATTTTTACTTGGGAAGATGATCATGGAATGGCACCAGTGTGAAATTATACTACAGACCAGTTCAATCTCTGGCTTTTCTTAGATCCCATTTTGGAGCAGAACAGATCCCCTAACATTTATCAAATAATGCTTTATATATCTTAATAGTAATTTTTCTTCCCTCATAGGTAGTAAGCTCCCCAGTGGCAAGTATATTTGTGGTTCCAGAACCAGTGTGGACTTGTCCTCTGGACAGGATGAAATCTACTTAAGGTATGCATCAAAGAGCAAGAAGAGTTATTAGAAACACGAAACTATTAATGCACAGGGGGAAAATGAACCCCTGCCCTGACTTTTTGTTTCCTAGGTTCAGCTTGATTCTTAACATCCAGAGCAGAGCTGAAAAACTAAAAGCTTACTGAATCGATCCTCATTAACAGAAAATATAAGTTGGGTTCAGCTTTTGTATTACTTTGAAATTTACACCCAGCACAGACGTCACATCTACCTTGTTGAACTGTTTTATTGTGAGTCAGAGTCATGCTTAATGTAAAATGGCAAGAGGGGATGACTACTACTGAGATTCTGGAAGTCAGCTGGTCTATCAGCATTAAATCACTGTTCCTTGCTGACATGTGTAGAGATGTAATGGCAGAAGGAAACCCAAGCATCTTTGATATGGTAGCTTTATGGCATAACCCCAAGCAGGGGTGGCAGAAGAAATACTCTAAAGGATGTATTAAAGCATAGTTTCAAATGACATTAACATAGCTGTGGGTGGCTAGGGAAAACAGCAGCAGAACCAGCTTGGAATGCAACAACATGGCATTTAGAAACTCTTTTTGAGCAAATGCTTTCAGCTGACCACAAGTCAAACACAGAAATACAGACAGTAACAGGCTCTACAAGTAGCAGCTGCAGACACAAATCAAAAAACAGTTTGTATGTATGTCATATAGAAAGGACTTTTGGTTGAAGATTTAGTCTTTGCTCCCCATGAGAGTGGATGAGATCAGTAGTGACATCTTTGAATAAAAGGAAGGGCAACAATATATACTGGATGACACTGCCTTTCCTTGGTAGCGTGTGCTTATTTATTTTGTAATACTTCATACTTCTAAAGTGAAAAGTGCTTTGGCACATAAAGAGAAAAACATACTCTTCCACTTGTAGTACCTGGAAATCACTAAAGGCTATCATTTGTGAGTAGCTCACAAATTAGATGACCTCTGGATTCAGAAAACATTAGCTCAAACACAACCTCTTAATTATGAATTGTTAAATGGCTCTTGAACATTTGATAATGATGTTGCATTTTATCTTTATGAAGCTGGACTAGCACAAGTTAGAGTAGCATCATGACTAAATTGAGATTGCCTGTTCAATACATTTAAGCTAGGATTTTTTTCTCCTTGTCCAAAATTTCACTATTAATAGTATTCTATGAAATCCATTCTGCTACCAATGGAGACTTAAACCACATAAACTACCCCTAAGCCACATCTGACCACAACATTCAAGATAAATATGAAGGAAGGATAAAAGCCAGGTAGTTGAAAAAGCCGAGCAGAGGGATCCAAGATGGCCGAATAGGAACAGCTCTAGAGTGCAGTCCCCAGTGAGAACAACGCAGAGAGTGAGTGATCACCACATTTCCAAATGAGTTATTACTGCCCACAGACCAGGAGATTCCCAGGCTGAAAAGCTCCTTGAGTTTCCAGCATGGCTGTTTCAGCTGGCGCAGTGGGTCTCTGCACAAAAACTCACACAAATCTGCGTGGCTGTTTCAACTGGCACCTGGAACACCTGGGACACAGAGGCACCCTTTCAACTAAAAAAAAGGGGGCTGAAACAGGGAGCCAGGCGATTTGGCTCCGTGGGTCCCACCTCGACAAAGACCAGCAGTCTGAAACACTCTGGATTGAGAGTTTCACAGCAAGTGCAGCTGGATCCAGGATGGCCCAGCTCTGTCGGGGGAAGGGCGTCTGCCATTACCAAGGCAGTCTACCAATACTGAGGCAGTCCATCATTACCAAAGCAGTCTGACATTACCAAGGCAGTCCGCCATTACTGAGGCAATCTGCCATTACTGAGGCAGTCCACAATTACAGAGGCAGTCCACCATTAATGAGGCAGATCACCATTACCAAGGCAGTTCTAACCATACCTCTCTAAACAAAACTGAAAGGAAGTTCACACAGCAGCTGGGCAGAGCCCATCGCAGCTCAGCAACAACTCTGCTGGCAGACTGTGACTAGGATACCTGCTTGCTGGGCAGGGCATCTCTGAGAAAAGGTAGCAGAATGACAGGAACTTATAAATAAAGCCCCACCTTCCCAGGACAGAGCACCTGGGAAAAAAGGCGGTTATGAGTTCCACTGCAGCAGACTTAAACGTACCTGCCCAGTAGGTCTGAATGGAACAACAGAACTCACAGCTCAGCATTTGAGCTCCTATAGGGGACAGACTGTCTCCTGAAGGAGCTCCCCAACCCCCATATCACCAAAGCGACCTCATAAAGGAGAGCTCAGGCTGACATCTGGCAGGTGGCCTTCTGGGACAAAGATAACAGAAGAAGAAACTGGCAGCAACCTTGACTGTTCTGCAGCCACTGCAGGTGATCCCCAGTCAAGCAGGGTCTGGAGTGGACCTCCAGCAGTCCTACAGCAGAGGGGCCTGACTGTTAGAAGGAAAATTAAAAAACAGAAAGAAATAACTTCAACA
Organism: Cacajao melanocephalus; assembly: GCA_963573385.1. Classification (NCBI taxonomy): domain Eukaryota; kingdom Metazoa; phylum Chordata; class Mammalia; order Primates; family Pitheciidae; genus Cacajao; species Cacajao melanocephalus. The sequence continues at coordinate 28,482 of CAUYLG010009504.1, forward strand.
TCAACAAAAAGGACATCCACTCAGAGACCCCATCTGAAAGTCACCAATCACAAAGACCACCGGTAGATAAATCCACAACGATGAGAAGAAACCAGTGCAAAAAGGATGAAAACACCCAAAACCAGAATGCCTCTCCTCCTCCAAGGGATCACAACTCCTCACCAGCAAGGGAACAAAACTGGATGGAGAATGAATCTGATGAATTGACAGAAACAGGCTTCAGAAGGTGGGTAATAACAAACTTCTCTGAGCTAAAAGAACATGTTCTAACCCAATGCAAAGAAACTAAGAACCTTGAAAAAAAGTTTGATGAAATGCTAACAAGAATAATCAGCTTAGAGAAGAACAGAAATGACCTGATGGAGCTGAAAAAAAACAACATGAGAACTTCACAAAGCATACACAAGTTTCAATAGCCAAATCAACCAAGCAGAAGAAAGGATATCAGAGATTGAAAATCAACTCAATAAAATAAAACGAGAAGGCAAGGTTAGAGTAAAAAGAGTGAAAAGAAATCAACAAAGCCTCCAAGAAATATGGGATCATGTGAAAAGACCTAATCTGGGTTTCATAGGTGTACCTGACTGTGACAGAGAGAATGAATCGAAGCTGAAAAACACTCTTCAGGATATTATGCAGGAGAGCTTCCCCAACCTAGCAAGGCAGGCCAACATTCAAGTCCAGGAAATATAGAGAACACCACAAAGACATTCCTCAAGAAGAGCAAACCCAAGGCACATAATTGTCAGATTCACCAGGGTTGAAATGAAGGAAAAAATGCTAAGGGCAGCCAGAGAGAAAGGTCATGTTACCTACAAAGGGAAGCCCATCAGACTCACAGTGGATCTCTCAGCGAAAATCCTACAAGCCAGAAGTGAGTGGGGGCCAATATTCAACATACATAAAGAAAAGAACTTTCAACCCACAATTTCATATCTAGCCAAACTAAGCTTCATAAATGAAGGAGAAATAATATCCTTTATGAACAAGCAATTGTTGAGAGATTTTGTCACCACCAAGCCTGCCTTACAAGAGCTCCTGAAAGAAGCACTAAGCATAGAAAGGAACAACCAGTACCAGCCACTCCAAAAATGTACCAAATGGTAAAGAGCATTGACACAGTGAAGAAACTGCATCGACTAATGGGCAAAACAACCAGCTAGCATCAAAATGGCAGGATCAAATTCACACATAACAATATTAACCCTAAATGTAAATGGGCTAAATGCCCCAATCAAAAGACACAGACTGGCAAATTGGATAAAAAGTCAAAACCCATCAGTGTGCTGTATGCAGGAAATCCATCTCACATGCAAGGACACACATAGGCTCAAAATAAAGGGATGAAGGAGGATTTACCAAGCAAATGGAGAGCAAAAAAAAGCAGGAGTTCCAATCCTAGTCTCTGATAAAACAGACTTTAAATCAACAAAAATCAAAAGAGATAAAAAAGGACATTACATAATGGTAAAAGCATCTATGCCACAAGAAGAGCTAATGATCCTAAATATACACTCACCCAATACAAGAGCACCCAGATACATAAAGCAAGTTCTTAATGACCTACAAAGAGACTTAGACTGCCACACAATAATAGTGGGAGACTTTAACACTCCACTGTCAATATTTGACAGATCAACAAGACAGAAAATTAACAAGGATATCAAGGACTTGAACTCAGATCTGGACCAAGCAAACCTAATTCACATCTACAGAAATCTCCACCCCAAATCCACAGAATATACATTCTTCTCAGCACCACATCACACCTACTCTAAAATTGACCACATAATTGGAAGTAAATCACTCCTCAGCAGATGCAAAAGAACGGAAATCATAACAAACAGTCTCTCAGACCA
>CAUYLG010009506.1:0-43146 GCA_963573385.1 Cacajao melanocephalus
AGCCTGGGCAGTAGAACAAGAATGCTGTTCTCTCTCCTTCTTTTTCTTCCTCTTTCTTTCTCTCATACATTCTTTTTCTTTCTTTCTTTCACTCTCACTTTCTTTCCTCTCTTTTTCTTTCTTTCAAAAAAAAAAAAAAAAGAGGATATTTCAACTTATTAGTGCTACTATACTCCTATGTTTTCAGAAAATTTTTTTAAAAGACACTTCTATGGAGGCTTCCACTTTTAAACAATAACTCAGTTATGTAAGAAATTCAAGAATGTCAAGCCCTTGCTTTCAATTTAGGTATTTATCATTTCTTCTGCATCACAAACCCTTAACAAAAAAGCAATAATATGTGCCTGCTTTAGAGTGTCTCAGGTTCTGAAAACTCTTTGTAAAAGGTAAAAGCTCTTGACAACAGTCTGGAGAAGCTATGATGATATGGATGTGTTCTTACATGTCATGCTGACTCCTGTGGATTGAAAGCACATCTATACAAACACTAAATTGGAGACACCAGCAACCACTGTTAGCCCAAGCAAGTGATTTTCTGTTTCACTAAGCTCCTGATTGCTGATTTTAAATTCTTCTATGCTGATTTGCCATGCTAACCCTTATTGTATAAGGACTCAGCCTCACCTAATGAAAAATGACTGGGATTCACATTTGCCAATGGTTGACAGGAAATGTTTCTCAAAAGTAAATCCAAAGGTAAGACAAGAGAAAATTCCCATGCTGCCATATTCAGCAAGAAACCTCAGTGAGGTCCAGTGAACACTGATATAATGGGAGATAGCTTGGGTGGATATTATCTTGACAAGGCTCCATGTAGGTAGGGACTGGGGGCTTCATTCACCAACATATCGTTGTTGAGCACGCCTCCTCGGTGAAGAAACGAAGCTCTAAAGTATCACTGTCTAATAGAAATATAATGTGAACCACAAATATGAGTCACAAATGTAATTTTAAATTTTCTAGTATCTGCATTAAAAAGAGAAAAATAAAAAGGTGAGATTAATTTTAATAATGCATTTTATTTAACAAAATATAACCAAAATATCACCATTTCAACATGTATCAGTAAGACCTTTCCATTCATTTTTGCACAGTAGGTCTTTAAAATCCTGCTGTTTTATGCTTTCAGCACATCTCAGTTTGGAGTAGCCACATTTCAAGTTCTCAAAAGCCACACGTGGTTAGTGGCTCTTGTATTGGGCATCCAAATCTAGAGGAACCTGTGATTTACTGTGATGTTTAAAAGATCTTTGGAATGGCAGTAACCAGAGAGGAAAACAATGACATTTCAAATATAACAGATTAATACAATTTCCAAAAAATGTTGATAGAAATGGTACTAGCAAGACAAAAGCTGACACCAACTAGTTGGGGTTTTATTTTAGTTTTAAAATATGCCCGTTTTAAAGCAGATACTTTGCAGTGTAGAGGAAGCATGTTCATGGAAATTGGCTCATTTGTAACTAAAGTACTTTGCAAGTAGAAGAATTTTGGGGACATTAAAGTATGCCAGAATAAAATCCATTAAGCCTTAGTTAAAATCCCAAGCAAATAATAAAACATTTATTTATATTCTGCAGCATGGATAATAAAACATAATAATATAGAAAGTCTGAAGTGAATATAAAATGTCCAAATTAATAGCACAATTTTATAATCAGCTTCCAATGCAATTATTAGTCTTTAGAACAGAATTCATTTACATTGAAAATTGACATGTAAGGATTTTCTCTAGAGTCAAATGAGCTCATTAAAATGATCTATAGATTCATTAGGTCAAATAGAAGATACAGAGGTCAGGTGGCATGTTAAGCTGTAAAACTTCAAGCCAAAAATCAGTACTGTGTCAAAAATGGAAAAAAACACACTCTTCTGAAACTTTAAGTTAAAAAAAAAATTTAATAGCTCAAGTACTCTAACATCAATGATATATTTCAAGCATTAAGGCTGCCAAATTACCTGATAACTCAGTAATACTTAAAGTGTGTGCTTCCTAGGGTAGATTTTCATTTGCATTCCAGGAGATTACAAAACAAATAGTTTGCACCAAACAAATGAAAAAAGTTATACATTTAAAAAACTTTCTGATGATATATTATTCATGTGTTCATTGCAGAAAAATTGAGGAAATGCATAAAAGCACAAAGTAGAAAAAAAATCACTCACAATCCCAGTACTCAAGAGATTGTTGACATTTTAGTCTGTATCCTTCCAGGTTTAATTTAGCATAATTATTACTACCAAGTCTTTGTGATAAAATAAACTCATGTGACCTCTCTTGTAGACCTGATTCCTCCAAAAGATCTGATAATTCCACTTGGTACATATATACCCACACACTTCCCTCTCCTAGACAGCTGTCTACCCAAGGGCTATAGGGAGCTCAAGGGTCATCTAATCTAGGGTTGGTCTGTCAATATCTGTTTCCTGTTTTGCTCTTCCTCTCATGCCATCCTCTTCAATCATACCCCCAGCAAAATCCCTAACATAATAAGACCTCTGTCTGGACATGCTTTCTTCCAGTTAGCTCTAAGGTTTGTAATTCTCCCTTGTTTGAGAAGAAATTGTGCTTGCATAACATCAATTACCATCTTTGATTACTTACAACCCCAAAACAATAGTATAATCCAGAAAAGAGTTCAACTTCTCTCTTACCAATACTGTTGGAACTAGCTGATAAACATAACACTTTGCTTGTATTTTATTGGACACTAACTTGCGTCTGGAAGAAACTTTTTCAAACTAGATTCAATAATAAATATTTATCAAATGCTTAAAAGGTCAGATACTGGCTAGGGACTGGATAGTGAATTGTGTATAAATCGGACATGGTCTTTTGACCTCACGGAAGTAATAGTTTAGTAAGGAAGATAGTTTGTAATCAATTAAACAAATGCATATATAATTACACACTGGGATAAATTCTATGAAGGCAGTGAATATTGATGTTGAGATGAGGGAATACATTGCCTTTTATTCAGCGTTACTGAGATATACTTGATAATTTATGTATACGTTGTCAATTAATTACCACAATCAAGCTAATTAGCATATTCAACACCTCACATAGTTACCAATTTCTTTCTTTCTCTTTCTTTTGACAGAGTCTTGCTCTGTCACCCAGGCTGGAATGCAGTGGTGCAGTCTTGGTTCACTGCAACCTCTGCCTCCAGGTTCAAGCAATTCTCCTGCCTGAGCCTCCTAAATAGCTGAGATTACAAGCAGGTGCCACCACACCTGGCTAATTTTTGTGTTTTTAGTAGAGACTGGGTTTCACCATACTGGCCAGACTGGTCTCAAACTCCTGACCTCAAGTGATCCACTTGCCTCAGCCTCCCAAAGTGCTGGAATTACAGGCGTGAGCTACTGTGCCTGTCTCTTTCTCTGTTTAAACAACATTACTCATCTTAGTTCTTGCCATGATAGCTAGTCATTTGAAAGAATGGCAAAAATTCAGGAAGTTCCCTACCCATCTTTCCAGACCTGATTCTTTGCTCAGGAGCATACCACCACAGTAAAAAAGTAAAAATAAAAATTAAAAATAAAGCCAAAACACAATGATCCGTGTGGAGAGTTCCCGCATTGGTTTTAACAAATTTTAAATGGCTTCCTAAGGTAGGATCATTAACATGAGGATGCTGTCCTTTTAATGTGAAGTAGAAATCCTTCCAAAGACTACCATAGAGGAGAAGGCAACTTGAGGAAGTTTGTTTAGATTTCCTGTAGTAACAGGTGAATTTATCCTGCTAACTCTACTGTGGGCTCGAAGTTGATCTCAGATATGCTAAAAGAAAGGCTGTAATATCACAGTTTATGACAGCTTTCTGTGTTAGGAAAGTTTAAAACCTGGGGAAATGTTTGAGTCTTTGTTTAGCAAAAGCTCTATATTGAGTGTCAGGACATGCAAAAGTAGGCCAAAGGTCTGGTTAGGAAAAGTCAAAGAGCTAGGATGCCCTCCATGAAAGGGTAAAATGAATTTGGTAATGGTGAGTGTGAAATTAAATAAATCAAAAAGGGAATGATAAGAGAAGGGATACATATAGGGAGAGACACACTAACAGACAGAGATACAGAAAATGACATTAGGGAATAGAAGGACAAACAAAAAAGAAATATGTACACAGAAATATATAAGAAGAAAGCAAGAGGAGAGAGACAAAGATAGACTGATAGACATACACACACACCCAAGCCATGAGGTGGGAGTCAGAGAAAAACCCCAGGACCTGCCAATAATTCACACAGCCAGTGAGAATTTTCCTGTAGGTAAAAATTTCTGATGCTTTCAGAAATGTCAATAACCAAAACTGAACTAAAAGTTTCCTCCCATTGTATATAATACCTACTCTCTGTAAATCTTAATGAAGTCGGCTAGCAAATATTTCCCCTAGCATGAGAGGTGTTTTGCAGAAATGAAGGAAGAGACAGGTAATCCGTGTAGGACAACCATACTGGTGGGAGAAGATGCTATGAGATCCAAGAGCCCCAGAACAACAAAAGGGAGAAATAGACTTCTTTGTGGCTGACCCAGGAGTGGTGAATGAACTGTCATTTGTCAAAATTATTCTTGAGGAAAGTATACATAATACATAATGCTATGTATGGGTAAAGGATTTTCCATTTATTGAATATTTACTAACTATGTGCTTCAGATCTCATTCTTTAACCCTACCAATTAGTTTTAGACACTTTCATTTTTTTTATATTAAAAAAATCAAGGCCTAAGAAAGAATTTCCAGGATATGATGCAGGGAGGCGGAACCCAGGAAAAGATCAGCTCCCTGAGTTTTGTTGACTGAGCTGAGAGACCAAAGAGACAAAAGTAGCGGGAGTTTTCAAAATGGAGTACCAGAGGAGAGAGCTGGAGAGAGACTGGGGTAGGGGGAAAGTGAGGCAGGAGAGAAAACAAAAATCACAGCTTCCAGAGAATCAGAGATTTGCACAATGTCTCCCTCAAATATTTTTGACTGAGTAGTGATCAATTCAAGCATTTGAGGAAACTACTTGAGGCTGAGGAAAGAATCACTTAAAAGGTTTAGAAGTTACAATGGCCAACCTTCACACAAGGCCAGTAGTAGTTTCTGTTTTCATCAGCAAGTCTGGAAAGGCTGAAGATTCATGGACATTAGGTAAAGTACTCTGGAATGTTTTGCTAAAATAGGTGGGAATAATTACCCTAGATTGAGTGTTGCTTCAGTTGCACCTAAGAAATCTTCAAGCAAAACAAAACAAAACAAATCACACACACACACACACACACACACACACACACACACACACACACACAACCAAGAAACAAAAACAAACAAAAAATCGGCTTCCATGTACCTTAACTGTGTCTCAGAACAAAGCTCAAGAATATTTACAGGACTATGAAAATATCCAGCACTGGCCAGGCAGTGGCTCACACCTGTAATCCCAGCACTCTGGGAGGCCAAGGCAGGTGGATCACCTGAGGTCAGAAGCTTGAGACCAGTCTGGCCAACATGGTGAAACCTCGACTCTACTACAAAATACAAAAAGTAGCCCAGCACAGTGGCAGTTGCCTGTAATCTCAGCTACTCGGGAGGCTGAGTCAGAAGAATCGCTTGAGCCCACTAGGCGGAGGTTGCAGTGAGCTGAGATCATTACACTGCACTCCAACCTGGGGGACAGAGAAAGACTCTATCTCAAAAAAATAGCACCCCCAAAAATAAACTCACACAATCTGGCATCCAATCCATAACTGCCAGACATGCAAAGAAACAGGAAAATATGACCCACAAAGAAAAACAAATCATTTAATTAAAATCAATACATAACTGACAACAAATATTAGAATTACAAATGACATTAAATCAGTGATTATATCTGTATTCCATATGCTTGAGAAAGACCTAAATCAATTGTCTAAAGAATTCAATGTGTGAGATGAAAAAAGCAAACTATATGGAATTATCAGTAGATTCGTTATTATAGAATAAAAGATTAACAACACTGCAGACATAGCAATAGAAACAATTTAAAAGGAAACACATGGAGAAATTGTCTAAAATAAATAAACAACATATGAGCAACCTGTAGAACAACTTCAAGTAGCCTAATGTAAGTGTTAGTGGATGAAGAAGATATAAAGGAATGGACAGAAAAAGCATTTGAAGATATAATGGTTGAAGACATTTCCAAACATAATGAAAATAATGTATCCAAAGATTTAACAAGCCCAGTGAATCCTGTCAAAAATAAAATCAGATCAAATTTAAAAATTTTAAAGCTTTTTGTGCATACAAAATAACAGTTCAAGAACTAGGTGACCTCAAACCCAGTCATAAGTGGAAACTCAGAGGCATGATGTTACAGGCTGTCTTATACAGCAAAAACAGGGAAGTTGTTTAACCTTTAAAACTATGGGTAATTATCATGAAGGTTTCAAGATGGCAGAGGATTGGCTGAAAGTGCTCATCTTACACCATCTTTAGAAGGCAACTTAAGATTGATTTATGATGATCAGAGGTGTTCACAAGAAATAACTTAAGTTTCACTTATGTGGCCTAATTAGCTTTGTCTGTTCAGAGGATTCTGAAGCCTGGTCTCTACGTTATTTTATGTTCACAACTCCAGGCACAAGAAACATGAAGACAATGACACCGTGACACATCATAATTACATTGCTCAAAAACAGTGATAAAAAGAAGGTCTCAGAAGAAGCCAATGGAGAAAAATATACGAACAGAGAAAAATAAAGTTGCCATCAGATTTCTCATGAGAAACAATGCAAATAGAAAGACAGTAGAGATAAATCTTTACTGAAAGAAAAAAAAACTATCAATCTAGAATTCTATGTCCAACAAAAATATATTGCAACATTGAAAGTGAAATAAAGATATTTTGAGACCAAAAAGCCTGATGGAACAAATAGAAAAGAAATAGCAAGGTGGTAGACATAAACTGAACCATATCAATAATCACATTAAACGTAAATGGCCTATACACCCCATTAAAAGAGCGATCAGATTGGATAAAAAAGCAAGATCTAACTCTGTGCTGCCTTTAAGGAACACAGTGTATAGATGGACACACATATATTGAATTAAACAATGGAAAAAGATAGGCTAGAACTAACCAAAAGAAAGTTGGAAAGCTTAATAATATCATAAAATGTAGATTTCAGAGCAAAGAATATTACCAAGGATAAAACAGCTAATTTAATAATAAAAATGAGAAAATTCATCAAGAAGAATGAACAATCCTAAATTTTTATGTGCCTAAAAACGGAATTTCAAAATACATAATGAACAATTCTAAATTTTTATATGCCTAAAAACAGAATTTCAAAATATATAAAATAAAAGCTGATAGAACTGCAAGGAGAACTAGATAAGTATGCAATTATTATTGAAGATTTAACACTATCTCAATAACCGATACAATAAGTAGACAGAAAATGTTTTAATTTCACTAGTAATTAGTAATAATTTAAGAAAAAGCAACCCAACCAAAAAATGGGCAAAAGACTTTGAAAATCCTTTAATGAACAGCCCTTCATGACTATATAGAGATGACAACTACACACATAAAATATGTTCCATATCATTAGTCATTAGGAAAACATAAAATGAAAACAAGATGGAGAACTGCTATACTCTCATTAGAATTGCTATAATTAAAAAGGTTAACCATACCAAGTGTTAGTAAGAATGTAGAGCAACTGGAACTCTCACACATTCTTGGTGGGAATGGAAAATTGTATAACCTACTTTGGAAAATAGTTTGGCAGCTTTTAATAATGTTAAACATATGCCTACTATATGATCCAGCCATTTCATCCCTAGGTATTCACACAAGAGAAACTAAAGCATATGCCCATACAAAGGTTTATATACACATTTATAATAACCTTATTTATAATAGCCAAAAAGTGGAAACAATGCAAATGTTCACCAGCAGGTGAATGTATAAACAATTTGTGCTATATTCATACTATAGAGTACTGTTTAACAATAAATAGAAATATTGACACATGCTACAACATGTATGAACCTTAGCATAATTACGCTGAGTTAAGGAAGCCAGAGGAAAAAAGCACACTGAATGATTTCATTTATTTAAAATTCTAGGAAATGCAACTTAACACAGTGTCAGAAAGAAGATCAGTGGTTTCCTGGGGACAGAGGTGGAGTAGACAGGAAAGGGTGTAAGAGAGAAATTTTAAGAGGCCGAAATAAAACTTTTGGGTGATGGAGATATTCATTATCTTGATTAAATTGATGACTGCATCAAATTGTATACTTTAAATATGCACAGTTTTTGTGTCTATGTGTCAGTTATAATGCAATAATGCTGTTCTTTTTAAAACTATTTTTTATTATACTTTAATTTCTGGTGTACATGTACAGATCTTGCAGAGTTGTTGCATAGGTACACACATGCCGTGGTGGTTTGTTGCCTCCATCCCATTCACCTACATTAGGTATTTCTCCCAATGTTATCCCTCCCCAATCTCCCCACTCCCCGCTATCCCTTCCCTAGTCCCCCACCCCCACCAGACCCCAGTGTGTGATATTCCCCTCCCTGTGTCGATGTTTTCCCATTGTTCAACACCCACCCATGAGTGAGAACATGCAGTGTTTGGTTTTCTGTTCTTGTGTCAGTTTTCTGAGAATGGTAGTCTCCAGATTCATCCATATCCCTGCAAATGACATTAACTCATACTTTTTTATGACTGCATAGTATTCCATGGTGTATATGTGTCACATTTTCCTTGTCCAGTCTATCATCAATGGGCATTTGGGTTGGTTCCAGGTCTTTGCTATTGTGAACAGTACCACAGTGAACATACATGTGCATGTGTTTTAATAATAGAATAATGTATAATCCTCTGGGTATATACCCAGTAATGGGATTGCTGGGTCAAATAGTATTTCTATTTCTAGATCCTTGAGGAATCGCCATACTGTCTTCCAAAATGGTTGAACTAATTTATACTCCCATCAATAGTGTAAAAGCATTCCTATTTCTCCATATCCTCTCCAGCATCTGTTGTCTCAGGAGTTTTTAATGATCACTATTCTAACTGGCATGAGATGGTATCTCAATGTGGTTTTGATTTGCACTTCTCTAATGACCAATGATGATGAACATTTTTTCATATGTTTGTTGGCCACATGAATGTCTTCTTTTGAAAAGTGTCCATTCATATCCTTCATCCACTTTTTGATGTTTTGGTTTTTTTTTTCTTGTAAATTTGCTTAAGTTCTTTGTAGATTCTGATGTTAGCCCTTCGTCAGATGGGTAGATTGCAAAAATTTTTTCCCATTCTGTTGGTTGCCAGTTCACTCGAATACTTGTTTCTTTTGCTGCACAGAAGCCCTTAAGTTTAATTAGATCCTATTTGTCTATTTTGGCTTTTTCTGCCATTGCTTTTGGTGTTTTAGTCATGAAGTCCTTGCCTATGCCTATGTCCTGAATGGTATTGCCTAGGTTTTCTTCTAGAGTTTTTATGGTGTTAGGTCTTATGTTTGATTCTTTAATCCATCTGGAGTTAAGTTTTGTATAAGGTGTAAGGAAGGGGTCCAGTTTCAGCTTTCTGCACATGGCTAGCCAGTTTTCCCTACACCATTTATTAAACAGGGAATCCTTTCCCTGTTGCTTGTTTTGTCAGGTTTGTCAAAGATCAGATGGTTGTAGATGTGTGGCATTACTTCTGAGGCCTCTGTTCTGTTCCATTGGTCTATATCTGTTCTGGTACTAGTACCATGCTGTTTTGATTACTGTAGCTTTGCAGTATAGTTTGAAGTCAGGTAGCATGATGCCTCCAGCTTTGTTCTTTTTGCTTAGGATTGTCTTGGCTATGCAGGCGCTTTTTTGGTTCCATATGAAGTTTAAGGTGTTTTTTTCCAGTTCTGTGAAGAAGGTTGATGGTAGCTTGATGGGGATAGCATTGAACCTATAAATTATTTTAGGCAGTCTGGCCATTTTCAAGATATTGATTCTTCCTAACCATGAGCATGGAAGGTTTTTCCATCTGTTTGTGTCCTCTCTTATTTCTTTGAGCAGTGGTTTGTAGTTCTTCTTGAAGAGGTCCTTCACATCCTTTGTTAGTTGTATTCCTAGGTATTTTATTCTCTTTGTAGCAATTGTGAATGGAAATTCACTCATGATTTGGCTCTCTGTATGTTATTGGTGTATAAGAATGTTTGTGATTTTTGCACATTGATTTTATATCCTGAGACTTTGCTGAAGTTGCTTATCATCTTCAGGAGATTTTGGGCTGAGGCGATGGGGTCTTCTAAATAGACAATCATGACGCCTGCAAATAGAGACAATTTGACCTCCTCTTTTCCTAATTGAATACTCCTTATTTCTTTTCCTTGCCTGATTGCTCTGGCTAAAACTTCCAACACTATGTTGAATAGGAATGGTGAGAGAGGGTACGCTTGTCTAATGCCAGTTTTCAAAGTGAATGCTTCCAGTTTTTGCCCATTCAGTATGATATTGATGGTGGGTTTGTCATAAAAATTAACCACATAATTGGAAGTAAATAACTCCTCAGCAAATGCAAAAGAATGGATATCATAACAATCAGTCTATCAGACCACAGTGCAATCAAATTAGAACTCAGGATTAAGAAACTCACTCAAAACCACCCAACTACATGGAAACTGAACAACCTGCTCCTGAATGACTACTCGATAAATAATGAAATGAAGGCAGAAATAAAGATGTTCTTCAAAACCAGTAAGAACGAAGATACAACATACCAGAATCTCTGGGACACATTTAAAGCAGTGTCTAGAGGGAAATTTATAGCACTAAATCCCCACATGAGAAGCAAGGAAAGATCTAAAATCAACACCTTATCATCACAATTAGAAAAACTAGAAGAGTAAGATCAAAGAAGTTCAAAGCTAGCAGAAGACAAGAAATAACTTAGATCAGAGCAGAACTGAAGGAGATAGAGACACAAAAAGTACTTCAAAAAAATCAATAAATCCAGGAGCTGGTTTTTTGAAAAGATCAACAAAAGATAGACTGCTAGCCAGACTAATAAAAAAGAAAAGAGAGGAGAATCGAATAGATGCAATAAAAAATGATAAAGGAGATATCACCACAGATTCCGCAGAAATATGCACTACCATCAGAGATTACTACAAACAACTCTATGCACATAAACCAGTAAATATAGAAGAAATGGATAAATTCCTGGACACATGCACCCTCCCAAGATGAAACCAGGAAGAAGTTGAATCCCTGAATAGACCAATAACAAGGTCTCAAGTTGAAGCAGCAATTAATAGGCTACCAACCAAAAAAAGTCCAGGTCCAGATGGGTTCACAGCCGATTTATACCAGATGTACAAAGAGGAGCTGGCACCAATCCTTCTGAAACTATTCCAGACAATACAAAAGGAGGGAATCCTCTGTAACTCATTTTATGAGACCAATATCATCCTGACACCAAAACCTGGCAGAGACACAACTAGAAAAGAAAATTTCAGGCCAATAGCCATGATAAACATCAATGCAAAAATCTTCAATAAAATACTGGCAAACCAAATGCAACAGCACATCAAAAAGCTTATCTATCATGAGTCAAGTAGGCTTCATCCTGGGGATGCAAGGCTGGTTCAATATACATATAAATGTAATCCATCACATAAACAGAACCAAAGACAAAACCCACATGATTATCTCAATAAATGCAGAAAAGGCCTTCAACGAAATTCAACAGCCCTTTATGCTAAAAACTCTCAATAAATTAGATATTAATGAAATGTTCTTTTTTTTTAAAGAAGAGTAAATATTCAGTTTTTTAGTTGCAATAGTAACATTTCAAGTGCTTGATAACCACATGAGGCTAATGGCTACTGTATGGTCAGTGCAGATATAAACATTTCCATTAATGCTGAAAGTTCTTCTAGACACCACTGCTCTAACTCCTCTACTGTATTTAATAAGTGAATGATAAATTTTAAAAGCACACAATGATTATTCTTCCTCTCAGAAATGCTTCAGGTACTTTATCCATTATTTACAATACTCTGTAATACATGCAAAGTCTCTCAAATATCATGATGCCACACCACAGTGAAAAAAATTTCTTTCTGCAGTTGGATCAACACAGGTTCTTTCTTTGCTTTTTTTTTTTCTTTAATCACAGCTTGAAACCATTTTTAAGTGCTCACTGACTTCTCTACTTGGCTAGAGCTATAGAAATGACCAAACATTCCAGCTGCGTAAAATGATCTCTGTATTTAATCTCTTGTTATACAGAGATAATGAGAAACTTGCATGCATTTGGAGTGCAAATCATGCTTGTGAAATATATTATTAACCTGAAATTGCTGGCACTACTAACATCATCCTTAGTATATTTTATGGAAGTTGAATTTCAAATCACCAGAAATTCAAAAGCAGGTACACTAAATTACCTGCCCAAGAAACAGTGCCATATTTAATTTATGCTATACTTTATTTCAATTTTTAAATAGAGTTTTCCAAAAGCTAAATGATATCAGTTTTTGCTATGAACATGTACCTCTACCCCGACTTTTTTTCAGGGGTCAGATTAGTGACCTTTCTGAGCGTGACTGAATAATCAATCTTTTTTGAATAATCAATAATTTTCCGAGCATAATTTGAGAGAATACAAGACTGACTGAAGGATAGAAGGGAAGTATGTTTTGTCCTCAGAAAAGTCCAGTTACAAGAAAATGCTCAAGATAGAAGCATATCTTCTTACCATGACTCTCAATTTGGAATCAGTTAAGATAAAAGTCAGGGTCAAAATGCCTAACCAAGCTTGGACATCTACTAATGAAAACACAGGTTGTCACTGAAGCAGTGACAGTCTTTGCTTCTGTCTAGCTTTTCATGCTCAGTTCAGTATCTCATGCCAACCAGAAGCTGTATTTGGCAGTTTCACATATTTTATATTTTTAAAGGGAGAAATAATTAAGAACTCTGGTACAAAGCAATTTCCAAATGTGGAGTCTATAGGGAAAAAGAATTAAAAGCATTCTTTGGTGGAAAAATATTGGAGCCACCACTGGACTTTATCAGCAAACACCTTAATTAAGTATTAATACCTTGGCAGGGATTAGGTGACTATTGGCAGAGAACAAGGCCGTCACACAACCAAAGGGTTAGAAGGAAGCCTGGCAGCAACCTGAAGGCTCTAAATACCAGGGGCTTATTTGGGGAGTGGGGCATGTCTAAGACAAATTGGTATTCTCTAGAAATAATGTGAAAGGCATTTGTGTGGAGGTGGAACAAGAGGCCTGGGTCTGTATTTTTTCCATCCTTAACCTGTTAGGTAACCTGTAGATTTAGTAATGCCTTCATCATTCACCCTCCTTTTACCTGTACCTTTTGCTATGTGACTTTGGAGTGGCTCCCCAAAAAGTAGATAGATTTTTCTACCCCATGTGACTTGCTTTGGCCAACAGACTGAGTAACATGTTTGTCTTCTAAGACTACATCTTGAGAGACGTATGTGTTTTCTCTTGTGCTCTTGCACCACTGCCCTCAACTTGAGAACATACCTTGGCTACCCTGCTGGATGAGAGACAGAGCAGATTTGAGTTGCCCCAGGCTTTTCAGCTGAGGCCAGCCTCGATCAGCCAACAGCCAGCCAAGTGCAGAAATGCAAGTGAACCTAACTAAGCTAAGATCTTAAGAGCTGATTCAAGATCAATGAGCAATAAACATTTGCTGCAACATGCCTCTGAGGCTTTGTAGTTGTTTATTATGCAGCATGAATGCAGCAGTAGATCTGAAAGGGCACCCACGCTCTCCAAAATGCTTGGAAATGAAAGGGTTTAACCAGATGGTCTCTCAGGTACCATACAGGTCTGCGTTCTGCAACTGAACCAACACAAGGTCTTGGGCTGACCTATCAAAATCTTTTCTCTGTCACCTTAGACATATCTATCACAGAATGCACTACCAAACTCTACCCCCACCAATTGCCTCTAAGTTAACCTTATCTATGCAGTCATCTGTTGGATAATTATAACTTACAAGATATGTGGACTTTACTTTTCAAATTGTCTGCAAAGTTGAAAGACAGGAGTGACAAATATATGGCTCCATGAGACTCAGTAAAACTTCTGTTTACTCACAGAGTATAGAGAAAGAAAGGAAGAAAAGAAGTAAGGAACACAAGAAGGAGGGAAAGAAAAAGGGAACAAGACAATCTAATACCTTAAGGAATTGTGCACACTCCTTTAGATCACCCTTGAGCCCACTGTTGTTTTCCTTAGCTCAGGCAACCTCTCTCAATTACATTATCCACACAGTCCCTGGAGGAATCTAAGCATGTCTATCATAGTTAGCAATAACACTTTTTGGATTAAACTTTTGGAGGAATGAGCTCGAGTCTCCATCTCTTGGTTAAGAATGATATGACTCCTGTGTGTAGTGCTCCCCTCCCTATGCCCATGTGTTCTTATTGGGGTCTGTTGGGGGGGAAATAGGGGAGGGACAGGGGGACGTGGGGAGGTGGGGAGAGATAGCATGGGAAGAAATGCCTGATATAGGTGAAGAGGAGGAAAGCAGCAAATCACACTGCCACGTGTGTACCTATGCAACAATCTTGCATGTTCTTCACATGTACCCCAAAACCTAAAATACAATAAAAATTTTAAAAAATAAAAAATAAAAATAAAAATAAATAAATAAAAAAAGAATGATATGACTCTGGGCAAGCAATCTGACCCCTTTTAGCCTCAATTTTCTCATCTATAAATAAAAGATTAATTCCCATCCAGACTACTTCAGAGGGTTATTCTGAGGAAAAAAATGATAACATCTACAATACTGCTTTAAAAACCCTAAGGTGCTTTAGAAAATGTTAGGCTCTATCATGAGGACAGTTGCTAAGGGCAAAGGTCTTTGTTAGGGAAGTGGTAAGGTAACTAACCTAGGTAACACCTGGGGATTTCTCAAGGTCTTGCATAGAATCTTTGATACACCCACTCCTTCAAGTAACACTAAGTAGGATCCCAATGTTCTAGCAGAAAAAAAGTTCTTCCCTCTTTCCTGTCCTGAAAGCAATACTTTGAAAAATGTCAGGCTACTCTCAGTAGTAGCTACTCAGAGATTCTGTTCTTGTGTCCTTACTTTAAACCCTCCCTTAGAAAGATACAAATAGAGGTTGGAGGCTAATGGTGATCCTAAGGTGAGTAGCTTTTCTTAAGGCACAGAGCCGGGAGAGCTGAATAAAGTCATGTGCTATCCAACCCTTACCACCCAAGGACATTCAGGTGCCACATAGAGCTGACCTTCTTAGAGAAGATTGAAATAAGGATCTTCCCCCCACCCCAATGTTACTGTGAATCTGTGCACAGCAAGAAAACCAACAGACAGATGGCACTGTAAATATCAGGTGCCAAGTGGACACTGCTTCTTCTATGCAAAAGCCAAATAAAAAAGTGAAAGAGAATCATCTTACTTTTATTATTGTCTCCATACAAAGGTTAACTGTGAAACTGAAACAGATCTGTCCATAATAAAAATAGGAGCCCCATTATTTCACCCAAGTCACTTTCTCATTAATCAGATGGAAGTGGGTTTTAATTGTTTTAATCTTGTGCAGTAAAAGCATCTAAATAGCCTATAAATAAATTATACACAGTGATGATCACTCTCTTAGCTGAAGTCCCTGAGGCATCTTCAGTATAAGCAAATATACCAATTTCTGTTCAAACTGCAGACATTCCACTCACAATCTTTGCTGTTACATAGTCCTCTTTTATTTCTGCTGTTTGCCCTATACCCCTGTTGCAGAAAACTCCCTCTCTATAATTTCAGGATGGACCTAAAACACAATTTGGTTTTCCGGATTTATCTACATACTTGATCTCCAAATGGTGAGGCTTCAAAAGTGCCACCAATATCTGGGTAGAGTCATAAGCAAACATTCCTCAAACATGTCTAAAATGTAACTCACATTTAGGAAAAAGAATTAGCAGTGGATCTGTCACTGTCACTGGTTCTTTCCTTCCTTGGGATGTCCCCAAGGAAGCATTGACCTAGAAAAGAACAGATCTCCTTGTAAACACTGTGATGGGACTTACTAACAGGATGATAGCCCAGAAACTTCTCTAAGGTTTTAGCAGGTTATTCCTGGTTTGCCTTGATCGCCTCCGGCAATCAGCTGGAATTTATGAGACACAGTCTGCTGGAGAACGGACTTTAGTCATGGAGGCTCTCTACCTGTGAGACTAATAAAGTATAAAAAACTGGCCAGGCATGATGGCTCATGCCTAATATCCCAGCACCTTAGGAAGCTGAGGCAGGAGAATCACTTGAGCCCAGGAGTTTGAGACCAGCCTGGGCAACACAGGAAGACATTGTCTCTACAAAAATAATAATAATAAAATATTAACCAGGTGTGGTTTTGAACACCTGTGGTCCAAGCTACCTGGGAGGCTGAGGTGGGAGGATCACTTGAGCCCAGGAGGTTGAGGCTGAAGTGAACCATTGTTGCACCACTGCACTCCAGCCTGGGTGACAGACAGAGCAAGACTCCGTTTCAAAACAAGCAAACAAGCCAAAAAGAACCCTGAGATGCCCTAAATCTAAATGGATTCATCTAAACTAACTTGTATCAGACTCTTAGGTAATTCCTGTCAGTGACTCCTAAACCAAAATGCATCCCAGTGCAGCAAAGGGGAGCTTTTGGAAGTGCATCAGAGGCGCAAGGCCCCTTCAGAAATAGACGTTAGAATACTGAGACTGCGCTTATGATTTGCTCACATTTTTTGCTAGTCATTGGTGACATTTCAGCGTTGGGTAGGGTCCATGATGCTTTGTGGAAAAACAACGTGCTAGACACAGTATCTATTCTTAAAGAATAAGTAAAAATTTCAAGGGAAATGCCCTAATTCCTTGAAGACTGTGGTAAGCTGAAGAGTGGCCCCTCAAAAGATATCCATGTCCTAATTCCTGGAACGCATAAGTATTACCTTACATGGCAAAGACTTTGCAAGTGTGATTAAGCTCAGGATCTTGGGATGGGGAGATGATCCTGGATTACCCAGGTGCACCCTAAATACCCTCACATGTATTCTTACAACAGAGAGACAAAGTGAAATGACACACAGAGGAGACAGCAATGTGAAGAGATGGATTTGAAGATGCTGGTCTTGAAGACTGTAGGATGTGGACACAATCCAAAGAATGCTGGAATCCACCAGAAGCTGGAAGAAGCAAGGAACAGATGGTCCTCTATGGCCTCTGGAGGAAGTGGCCCCCTGCAGATATCTTATTTTTAGATCACTGATAATGGCTTCAGATTTCTGGCCCCCAGATTGAGAGAATAGATGTCAACTGTTTTAAGCCATCAAGTTTGAGGTAACTGTTTACAGTGGTCACAGGAAATTAATACAAACCCTAAAGATTAATAGAAAGCCCTAAAACATCAGTTCATTAAATATAAACAGAAACCTAAGAAAGCAATATGGCTTCTTCTAGAACAAATAATTTATGACTAATAGCTCACTCAACTGGCAAAACTGGCTTATGCTCCTAATGTAAGAGCTAGATCATTTAAGCTCATTATAAACAAAGATTTTTCTGATGACATTGGCATCCCCAGTCTTCATAGACCTTTAAAATAAGTTTAGTAAGTGGATAAGTGAGTTAAAATATTTAAAAATTAAGAGCTTGGAAGAAACATCAGCACTAGTTGACTACATGGGGGATTGTGGTTTGAACAGAAAATTGGTAGACCATTGGGATTATCTCCCTGAGGAAACAGCATCACAGCAGAACTTCACATGTATGAGATGTGTGTGGTCAACCACCAGCTTGAATGAAGCTGCTCAAGGTTATGCATGCTGTGACTTCAGGCTGTCTCCTCCTGCCTTTGGGGTAATGGTTGACACATCCACAGCATTCAGCATTTGTTCTTGTTTTGTTTCCATGTCACTCTCAAGTTTCAAGTTTTGTTTTTTGTGCTACTGTGATTTGGTTCCTGCTCTGTGGTTTCAGCAAAATTAGCTCATTTTAACTATACTGAGAGGCATCTTGGGAAATGAGTGATTTAGGTTGCCCATGGTATAAACTGTTGAAAAAGTTTTAATAGCAGGTGAATGGGGGTAGAGAGAGGACAGTAGACAGACACTTTGCTCTTTCCAAGTCCCATTTTCAGAGTACTTTTTTAGTATTTGATTTGAAATGAAGCCATCCCCAGTCAAAAGTAAGAAGAACATACATTACAAAGCTAACTATAAGTAATATTAATTACCTGACATGGGGGCTCATTCATTCTTTTTCTTCTCTCAATCTCAGCAATTAATTGAAAGCTGTCAGTATCAAGTTATTCCTTACTAAATTGCCATTATTTAGTCAAAGGCTGAAAATGGTGCATTTATCTTTTTTATGTCATTTTTTGCTGTGAGTGACACTATATTAAAAAGCAAATTTTGCTTTTAATATATGAAACCCATTTGACATATCACCAATGTCACAGTTCATTCTCTTAGAACAAGCTTGTTGACCTGTGACATTGGTGACTCAGTTTGTGACGTGAGAAGTACCACAAGAAGGAAAAAAAATCCTTTACAGCTATTAAATTAAGCAAATAATAGGTGGGCAATTTAATATCTATAACTCACCTTGGCTAATGAATGGGTTACAAAATGATCAACCTAATTTATTAGTGTTACAATATTCTGGGTACTCCATATTATTTTCATGCATTGATCTTATGCTTCTACACTAGTGCCTCTTTACCTGTAATGTGTATTTGGATGTCTTGTTGAAATGCAGGTTCTAGCTTTATAGGTCTGGGGTAGGACCCAATAATCTGCATTTTAACATGCTTTTGATGATACCAATGCTGCCACTCCATGGATCACATTTTATGTAAGGCTCACATTTTATGTAGTGAGGCTTTAAATGAATGAAGAACAGAGAAGTGAGTTAATTCTGCCTAAATCCTCTAAATCTGAAAAGAAAAAATGAGATAATAAAAGAAAGGGAAATGCCAACGTAATAACTAGAAGAGAAGAGAATCATGAATCCAGTTTTGTGGAGTATATATTGTTTTCTCACTACTTGTGGCCTCAGCTTTTTCTCCCCTAAAAATCAGTAATCAAGGGAGGATTTGCATCAAAGAGAAGAGTTTTTAAAAATGACCCAGAGAAAACCCAATGTTAACGAAAAATGTTTCCAAAACTTTCTCATCTCCCATATAGAGAATAAAATATTTTCTTATCTGGTAATGATTGCTCTTTTATTTGGTATCCAAAGGGGAAACTTCCCAGACACTGCCCTTTAAGCTGATAGACTTCAGACAGCCATAACCCTGCCCTGCCTACACATCCTGGACACCTGCCCCTTAAGGCGCCCTCCCATCAAGGGCCACCCCCATCATGGTGGTGCAGGTCCTGGAACATGACTTTTCTCTGGCACCCACATTTCTGTCCAGGCCTCCCTGTCCAGGAATTGCACAGACATTCCTTGAGTTGCACCAGAAAAGCCAACAGTACCAGACCTCCAGATTTTTAAAGACATACTCTTCAAATTGACATATAGCTTATTACAATACTTATAACATACTACAACAAAGTGTACAAAGTGTACGGCTCAATGAATATTGACAGAGTTGGACATGACAACAACTCAGACTAAGATCTAAAGCCGTGCGATCCAATAGAATTTTCTGCAGTGCTGGAAATGTTCCATAATAAAACATAATTCTGTACTGTCTAATTCATTAGCCATTAGCCACAGTGTTATAAGCACTTCAAATCTCATTAATGTGACTGAGAAACTTACTTAAGTAATTTAATTTCAAATAGCCAGTGGCTAGTGCCTGTCACGTTGAACAGCACAGCCCTAGAATATTTCCAGCACCTCAGAAGTTTCACTCATGCCCTGCCTCTGCCAGTATCCTCCGAACTTAACTCCTCTTCTGGCCTCCATTACGGCAGGTTAGTTTGGTTATCTTTAAATTTGTTGTGATTGAAAACATATTTTAGTTTTTTAGATCTAGTGCTTTATTTTAATGAATAATGTGAAAACAATTAGGAAAGAACCCCATACCTGTGCACAAGAAAACTCAGTATCTTATTTTACTATTATTATTAGCATTGGCATTATTATTTCAAATATGTATTAGTTGTCACTTGGCAGTAATTAATTTTTGAAATATCCATTGAGAGCTACCAACTCACACATACAATTCACAATCACACAATTCAGATAAAAATATAACTTCAACTTATCTAATATTCTTTTAAAAGAATACAAAGACAGGACTTTCTAATAGTCTATAATTCTTATTAAACATATCTGATATTTAAATATATACAATTGGTTTTATGCCTTTTCCCACTTATGAGGCTGAAAAATCTTGATGACAATGATTATTTTAGATCTGACAAAATATAGAAAACTGTTTTGTACATAGCACCTGTCCAGGGTTCACTAATAGAAAGCAGAGGATAATAAATGAAGGTTCTGAAATAAGTATTAATTTAAATGCTTGTTTTGAAATGAATGTTAATGGGAAGTCATATTATTGCTGTTCCATAGATTGATGTAATCACCTGTTGTTTCCTGCCTTTTTTAATATTTATTGCCCACTAAATTATTGCTACTCAAAGTAGCCAGTACACAAACTGTTTACTCTGATCCATGACAAGGTAAGGAATCTGCACAAGGATGTAAATCAAGACATTGTTGCCTTCATCAAGAAAGTCTTATGTGAGAGAAGCATCGGCTGGACTACAGTTTAGCTGGACTGGACAGGGTGTTGAATGATTTATATGGTGGCCCAAGTTCCATGTCTCCTTGCTGACTAGTAACACTCAGTCCAGACATTGAGCATCACTGCCCTATACTATCAGCTCTTAAAAGCTGCATTTCAGAAAGAAGAATTATTCAAGCATTATTCTGTATGACTTCTCAGTGCTTTATAGCTCCTGTCTATTTAGTAAACATCCAATAAAATATTTTAAGTAAACAAATTGTTGTTGAGCCACATAGATCTTCAACTATTGAGTGCATCACCCTTTTTCATTTACAGCCTAAACTTTCTCCCAGAGGGAAATTACTGCTCTCTTGATGGCAGCAAATGTTTGCCTCCCTGACACCTCCTAACACATGCAAGGAGTATGATCAGACTTAACAGAAATATTGTTAAATAGACTAATTCTATTTAACAAAACTCTGCTTTAAGATATAAATGACATCGTTTGAAACAGACAGCATGAAGCATAATGTTGACGAAGGAGGCTCTAATTTTAAAATTATGGTAATGATTTTTTAACTTAGTAAAAGAAGAATTGGAAAGCCAATGCAACAAAACTTTTAAATCTTTCTAAATAAATCCTCTCAATATTTGGGTGGTACTGGGCAACATAATTGTATAAAGCACTATGTATTTGATGAAATACAACTAGTCATTATATGGTACTCAAAAACGTTTAGCATTTTCTATTGGAGTGAGTTAGTCATGGTTCTTAGGTATAAGCAACCAAAAGTGACCTTGCTTTCTGGAAGAATAAAGTAATTTATGGAATTTACTGAAAGGAAATTGACTAAAGAACTAGGGAGGATCAAAAGAAACTACAGCAGCAGTAGATTCAACGACTAGAATTCCACCCCAACCTGTCCAATGAGGATACATAGGTGCTAACGAGGGCCATGACAGCTTACACTGTAAGCAGCACCAGTACTGATCATAGTTCCTACCACCCTCATGGTCCCAACTGACACCACCTCCACCAATCAAATGGGTTCTCTCCTGCTCCACTTCTTTACTTCATGGTCTAGAGTAGGTTTATGTGATTTCCCAAGCCCAGGCCACAAGTCTGTGCCCTAGCTACAAAGAAAGTTGACAACGTGGCCGGGCACGGTGGCTCACGCCTGTAATCCCAGCACTTTGGGAGGCCGAGGCGGGTGGATCACAAGGTCAAGAGATCGAGACCATCCTGGCCAACATGGTGAAACCCCGTCTCTACTAAAAATACAAAAAAAATTAGCCGGGCATGGTGGCACATGCCTGTAGTCCCAGCTACTTGGGAGGCTGAGGCAGGAGAATTGCTTGAACCCGGGAGGCGGAGGTTGCAGTGAGCCAAGGTCGCGCCACTGCACTCCAGCCTGGTGCCTGGTGACGGAGTGAGACTCTGCCTCAAAAAAAAAAAAAAAAAAAGTTGACAACGTATATTTTTGGTTTCCACAGACTCCCCTAAACAAGGAGTTCTCCCAGCTAGAAAAGGGATCACAGATATTTGGTAGCTTCCCAAAATTACACATGTGCATTGCAATGTGTTCCAAATTAATCATGCTAAGAGATTATATGAATAATTACTATTGTATAGATATAAATCATTACTAATGTATGTACAGAACCTATAAGGTAAAAAGGTCCTCTAGTGTCTTTGAATACACTATGTCATATTCAAAACGTAGTTATTACGACTCAAAACATTTTAGCACAAACATATTTAGATGTTTACCAACTCAGGAGAGGCTTTGCAATATTCAACTTCCTCCTTCATTTCTCTCCCTCACAATGTATTTCCCAAGGCCATCATCTAATTAACAATCACAAAGCTTCCTACAATACAACTGTCTTTGAAACGATTGGTTTCTTCATTAGCTTGCTTCTCTTTCCTCATCTCTTCTGATTAGCAGCTGATAAAAGGAAATCAAAAGCACCTGATACCCATTTTTCATGATGGAGAGATTTCATTTCTCTCTGAAGCATGAATAAAATTCAGTTTTATAGTACTCTCTTCTCCATTTGGAAAATGAGGCACTAACACTGAGACCTTTATCTAGCAAAGACTCCTTTCTGAAAATGTTTGCTTGCATTGTATTAAGTAAGGAACGTACTAATACATTTATTTTGTAAGTGTCATCACTACATACACAACATCAAAGTCATCTACCTTTAATTCCATGGACCATACCAATTCTATTTCCATAACAAAAGACCATTTGTCATGATCAATACTTATGATGTGTAACTGGGTATGTTGCTACGAAAATATGGAAATAAAAAACCCATTTTAAAAGGAAAGGTTACAAAGATTCCTGTTTTGTTTTTAGTAAAAATTTCATGTAGAGAGTCTGCTCTGTAAGATATCAACATTTACTTAGCAACTACTATGTGCAATGATGTGGCTAATCAGATGCTGTCTTTTTTTTTTTTTTTTTTTGTAAATGACCAAACCTCGTGAGACAGATATCATCTTTGGCTTTATGGAGTACACATCTGGTGGAAGAGATTGGCAATAAACATGTAAATTAACAAACTGAACAGTATTATGAAGGAAGTACACAAAGCAGCACAACGGAAAGTAATGCAGGCTGTCCTGCTTGACACAGGTGACTGAGGGAGAGCTGGTTGTATGAAAAGAAATAAATCATATGAAAAGCTGCAGAAGATACATGCCAGAGGCAGAGTCAAGCAATCATAAAATCCTTGAAACAGAAGGGACTTGATAGGTTCCAGAACTTCTAAGGACACAGGTAAGGCTAGAGCTGGGCAAGAGGCAGATCACTGTGGCAACTCTTAGGCCTCAGAAAGGAGCATAGATTTATTCTAAGAGCAAGAGGCAAGAACTGATTTATATTTTCAAAAGATCATCATACCTCTTCTGTGAAGAACAGATTAGGGATAGCCAAGAGTGGAAGTAGGGAGATTTTATGGAGTTACTGTGATCTACCAGGGGAGAGATAACGGTGGCTTGGATTAGCAGTGGTAAGAGGTAGACGAATTCTAAAACATTTTAATGATATGATAGATATTTGAGGTGGTATATATCCTATTACTCTGATTTGATCATTACACATTGTATACATGCATCAAAATATCACATGTACTCCATAAATATATACTTATCAATTGAAAACATTTAAAAATAAGACTAAAGAAATTGAATAATAAAACATATAAGAATTACTGACTAATTTAATGTGTGGAATCAGCATGAGGCAGACTGCAAAAATGACCACATTTCACTATCCCTCCCTGTATCCAAGCCCTTGCAATGTGACCTCACAACTCCTCCCATTAAGAGGTGGAGTTGTTGTCCCCATGACTTGAATCTGGGCTTGGATATGTGACTTGCTCTGACCAACTGAAAGAGGCAGAAGCACCCCGAAAAGTTCTGAGGCTGGGCTTCAAGAAGGCTTGCAGCTTCCGCTCTCACTTGGAACCCTGTCACTGCCATGAGAACAAGCTTGGGCTAGCTTTCTGCAATATGACAGACTACATAGAAAGTGGCCTTAGTTATTCCAGCTGTCCCAGAAGAGGGCAACCCAGACCAGTCAACCCCAAACTGATCTCCAGCTGACCTCACACACATGAGTCAACCAGCTGGCAATAACCCAGCTCAGCCTAGATGCACAATAATTCCCCAGACAACCTGCAGCTCAATAAGCTACGTAAATGCTTGCTGTTTTAAACTGCTAAATTTTGAAGTTGTGTGTTGCATAGCAATAATCTATTGTTACAATGGGAAGTATAGAATCAAATACATTTTCACTATGTAACTTATAAAAGTACAATATTCTACTCAAGAAAGTTTGCATTCATTTTCTTGGTTAAGATTTATTATCATCAGAGAAAAGCCATGCTACTTGAACAGATACTATAACGTACTGTTTGAAGTTGGGTCTATATTAAGACCTATGATCATGAACTATATGATAAATTCCTATTCTTTAAGCTTCACATTAATAATGCAAAGTAAGAATGCAGGAGTGTACATACTATATAGAGTTTCACAGAGGGGTATTTTTTTCTTAATTGTTGGGACCAATTAACATACAGTTTTCCACTTCTTATTTTACCAAGCAAGGGCTTTATACATACACGCACACTCACTCATATTTCTCTCCTAATCTCATCATTGTATGAAATGTTATACCCCATAAAGGGAAATCCTAATCAAAAACTAACAAAAAGCAAACTGTATTTCTCATAATTTGCCAAAGCCTACTAAAAACATGATCCCAAGTAGATTCTCATCAGTAGACTGTTGTAGAAGAAAGAACACTGGAGGAAGACCAGAGAGACAAGCTCTTGGACCATAATGTGCCCTTGGCCAGGTCACTTCCTTTCCCTGTAACATAATTTACTCATCCCCAAAAATAGCACTGATGAACTTCCCAACTCTGACACTGCATATCCACAAAGGAAGGACCCTGTGTTTATTAGGGCCCCCCACCACCATGCTCTACCTAGCATATTGCCTAGAAAGTAGACCTTTCCCATCCATGAATAATTTATATGGGATACAAAATAAAGCCAAGGAAAATTCCAAAGTTAAATCTCAAACTCTCAGTCTATTCTAGGTCTCAGTCTAATCTGAATATCAGTCTTAGTTTAATCCCATCATATAGTCAAATAAAATGAACATAAAGGTACTGAGGAAAAGTTAGATTCTTACCAACTTTCCCAAAGAAAGGAAGAAAGAAAGGGCATGAAGAAAAAGGAACTGCATTCTGATCTCAGGATGTAGAGGGTGAGAGGGGGCACTATTGCATCCTCAGCTGGTGGGGTGTAGGCACATAAAAATCACACTGTGCTTTGAATATCTTCTCCATGTGACTCAGGCTCTAGTCCCAGATGTTTCAATCATGTGCTTGACAATGCCTTCTCCAATGTCTTTTCATTTTCATGTTAACAACTGTCATATCACCAACGTTATCTAAAGTTGTTTTAATACCACATTTGGGCATGTGTTCAGAGGGAGTATCTGCTGCTCTGCTTTCTACCTAAATAATCTGGACTACTATAGAAAAGAAAAGAAAAATGTTTAAGTCTGCAGTGAAGACATAACCAAGAGCAAAACTCAGAGGAGAAGGTGGCAATTACAAAATTTGTTTGGGTACAAGAAACTTTCCAATTGCTGGCATCACTGAGTAATTAATTTGCCATTCTGGGCACTGAATTTTCCATAGAAGTGAGAGCTTTCTCAGCAAGCACCAAAACTTCCTCACCTTGACCATTTCTTCGAGAATACTGAGAAGTACTGAGCAGTGAAGACCATGCCACACTAGAACCTGAAACTCTCATCCGTGAATCAGCCTTTCTCCTGTCTGGGTCACAGCTAATCAGAGCTCAATTTGGAAGTGGCTGCTCCACTTTTGTTTAGAGCTCTTCTAATGGAATCTGATATTCATGGGTTGTTTCTCTACTGTTCAAGATGATTTTCTTGCTAAAGGGATATGATCCTTACCTCTAGCTTGGTAGTTCCATAAGAATAACTTCTGAATAACTCAGGTTTCACTGCAGTAACTGATATGAGTAGAAATAAAGCAGAAAAAAGAATGGACAGAGGACAGCATCATACAGAACACAATAAATGTGAAGTGTTACTGATATTTAGAAAAACAGCTTGGTGTAGACTTTGGAGTCAGACAAAAGTTTGAATGTCTTATATACCTCAGTCAAGTTACTTAATGATTTTGCCTCACTTTTCACATATGTGAAAAAATAAATAAAAATATATCCCTCCCAGGATATTGTGAAAAGTAAATGATATAGAATAAGTAAATCAAGTAACTGAGCCCCCAATCCAAAAATGTAAATAATAGGAGTTTTTAAGATGTCATGGAACACCAAAAAATATGAAGTTTCAGAGTTAGTTAATAGTACAGTGTCAGGGCTACAAGTCAGCTTTTCTGTGATTTTTTTTGGCTTTTTTCTCATGATGGCAAGATGGCTATCACAACTCCAAGCATCATGTTCTAACATGACATCACCCAAGCAGGAAGAAAAGAGGTTGGACTTTCCTTTATCCATGTCTCTCTTTTCATATGGGAGGCAAATCTGTCCTAGAACATGCACCCCGCCAAAAGACTTCCCCTCAGGACCCTTGGTCAGAATTGAGTCGTGTGCCTGTGTTCTATGTGGAAAGGGTGCTGGAAAAATCAATAGCTGGCATTTTAACTTCTTTAATGTTAGTTAGCAGGATTCTGTCACAAGGAGAAAGTTTAAGAGAAAGTGTGGTGCAGGAGCAACTAACAGTTTTGCTACAGCATATGGAATAGCTAAACAGTTGCTGGAAAAGTAGTAGTATTGATGTTGAAGTAAAAAAAAAATACTCAAACTGGGCATGGTGGCTCATGTATATAATCCCAAAATTTGGGAGGCTGAAGCAGGAGGATGGTATGAGGCCAGGAGTTTGAGACTAGCCTGGGCAACAAAGTGAGACCACTCCCCCACCCCGTCCCGTCTATGAAAAATTAAAAACTTAGCCAGTGGTGAGGGCATACGCCTATAGCTCCAGCTACTCAGGAGGCTGAAGCAGGAGATTGTCATAAGCCCAGGAGTTCAAGGCTGCAGTGAGTTATGATCATGCCACTGTGCTCTAGCCTGGGTGACAGAGCGAGATCCTGTCTCAAAAAGCAAAAATGAACAAACAAAAAAGCCTCAATAAATACTAGTTCCTTTGGTTCCAATTCTGCCAGCCTCTATCCATAGGGAGTGAATATTTGTCATTGATGCTATGCAGCCTCTACTCCCCACCAGTGAGAGTTCCCAGTCTCCTTTTTGGGAATCACCATTCTCCTCATTTTACGTGGTTTTGGTGGGAGTTAGTGCTTGCCTTCTAACACCAAGCACAGTGGACCAAATCTTTCCTCAGATTTTCCTGGTATAACCAGAGGGTATATTAGGCAGAATCAAGTTTTCCCTTGTTTCCAGATTTTGCATTTTGAGTGAGTGATGTAAGAGCAGTTAACAGATAGCAAATGAGGAAGTCAGCAGCTGTGAAGTTGCTGCTGCTGTGTGAAGCTCACCAGGATCCCGGAGGACAAGTCAGCCTCTCATAGAGTTTCTTGGATCTTCCTTAGTGGGCCAGTGCACCCATCCCCAGCTGCTGTGAGTGTTGGCTGCTAAAACCTTAGAGTTTCCCGGTTTTCCAAAGAACAGCCCTCATCAGAAAGGAGCCCCATCTCTAGAAGATGCCTGGGAGCACTGAATTGCTGAATCCAGCTTAGACTGCCTCTTGAGAGTGTATTGTGCACATTTCTTCCCAACTCCACATTTAGTAACTTCACATCAGTACCTTGAAATAGGCCATGGTGGGAGTATTTACACCATGAAAATTGGCAAGTGCTACAAATCTGGTTCTCTTGCTCCGCCATCCAGCCCCAGTAAGCCACTTATGTGTATACTGCTACCTAGAGGTTATGTTCCACCCAGGGACAGTTCACAGCCAATGACGGACTGACACAGGAGCAAACAAGGCTGCCCTTGGCCTCACGGTGAAACAATTCTCTGATGCGGTTTAAGCTCCAGAGCTCCCCATAGATCAAGCTGAGGCTAGACTTCACCAGAACTCTTAATTTGTGCTTGGCTCCTCCTCCTGCCTATCCAGCTTCCCTCACTCCTTTACAGCTTTCTCCAGAGGGCATTCCCTCAATAAGTCATTTGTACAAAGAATCTCTCATCTCAGATCTGTGTCTAGGGGCTCCTACCTAAGATGTCTTTTTGCAAAGTTTGATACTCAAGATTCTGAACAATTCTCCTGGTCTCACTGCTTTCCAGAAAGCTTCATTTTGCTTAAGATATATTGGTTGGCTACTTGTTTGTTATTTTCATCCCTTATTCCTTCCTGTCTCCACTGTTAAGCACAATTATTGGCATAAAAGAGGTTTTCAATACCCATTTTTAGACTGCATTCTAGCCTAGGCAATAGAACAAGAATCCCGTTCTCTCTCCCTCTTTCTCTTCCTCTTTCTTTCTCTCTTACATTCTTTTTTTCTTTCTTTCACTCTTTCTTTTTTTCTTCTTTTCTCTCTCTTTCATTAAAAAAAATAAAAAATAAAAAAAAAGATAGCATCAGTTTTTACTTTGTTGGCAACCACTGAAAATTAGGAAATAATGTAATTGCCCAGTGAGTTCATTTTGCCTGCACCCAGATATTAATACAACTGTGGATTTATCAAGACAGGGGAATTGCAATAGAGAAAAAATTTAATTCACCTTATTGTTACTCAAATTGGTCTTCCCCAAAATTTGGAGACTAGGGTTTCTTAAGGATGAATTGGTGGGTAGGGGGCCAGGGAGTGGGGAGTGCTGATTGGTCGGGTTGGAGATGAAATTATAGGGCATCAAAGCTGTCCTCTTCTGTTGAGTCCATTCCTGGGTGGGGCCACAAGACCAGATGAGCTAGTTTGCCAATTTGGGTGGTGCCAGGTGATCCACTGAATGCAAGGTCTGAAAAATATCTTGAACACAAGTCTTAGGTTTGACAATAGAGATGTTATTCCTAGGAGCAACTGGGGAGGTTTAGAATCTTGTGATCTCTAGCTGCATGACTTCTAAACCATAATTTCTAATCTTTTGGTTAATTTGTTAGTCCTACAAACGCAGTCTGGTTCATAGGTAAGAAGAAAAGGGCTGTTATCATCTTTGTTTCAAAGTTAGACTACAAACTAAGTTCCTCCCAAAGTTAGGCCTGTGCCCAGCAATGAACAAGGACAGTTCGGAGGTTATAAGCAAGATGGAGTTGGTTAGGTCAGATTTCTTTCACTGTCACCATTTTCTCCCTGTTATAATTTTTGCAAAGGCAGTTTCAATAAGTTGTATAGAAAGGAGCTCAACTACCTTTGTCTATCAGGAAATGTCTTAAAATGTTTCAAGAGGCAATATATCCCAGAAAATTAAATCTGTGAAAACAAAACATGTGACTTTAAGGACTGTGTCAGCTGACCCAATCTGATGTGTTAACAAAGATGTTTAAAAATTAAATGTAATATTTTCAATTACAGTTACATTAGCATGATTCCAATAGCCAAATGAAATACCCATACCCATTAAAGGCAATTATTATGTAATAAAACACTCTACTTATTATACTCAGGCAGTTAAATCTTACTGAAAGAATCTTTCTGGCATAATATATGACTCCAGAAATAATCCTGCATATGCAATCAGCTGCAGTAAAATCTTTGCAAGTGCCATTGCTTCAAGTTAACATTTTTTTGTGTGTCTTGAATGTCAAAAGTCAAATATGCTTTGAAAACATCAAGTCTTTAAATTATTAAATGCTTTCACATTTCACCCAACGAATAAAACAGACTTAATTAATAGAGAGATCACAGCCTCATTCACATTAGCAACTCAAATAAATGCCTCATAGGGCTCCACTGGAGATATGCAAAGGCAGAGTCTTTGACCTGCCCTACTGGCAGCTAGTTTTCAAAGGTCTGTAAAGTTTATACCATGAAGATGACACAAGCCATGATTCAGCCATGCATCTGACAGCCTGTGAGGGAGAAGTGTGAGCTGCTGTTAAATTATGCATGCAGAGATGCAAAATACAGCAGTGTACACAACCCTCCTAACCAGACTTAGTTCAACTCATTTTATGGTTCAAGTCAGTTCCCAAAAAGTCCCCTGTAAATGAGTTCAAAGCAAGAATCCAAATCAAGGCTCTAATGACAGGAACCCTGAGATGAAACGCACCAAAAAGTGAGAAGTCCTCTTTTAAAACAAATAACCACTATCCAACTTATTTACTTTTCCATATGGCATTTGATTAAAGTAAGATAAAGCCAGGCAACCCATTGCAGAAACCATTTAAGAACTTGTTCTTCATGGCTCTTATATATGGATATGGTATTCTGTTTACTATCTGCCTTCCCCATCACTGAAACATAAGCTCCATGAAGACACTGTTTTGTTTCATCACTGAGGGGCCACAGGGCCTAGGCTGGCCCACAGGAAGTGTTCAATAAACATTTGGTGAGTGAAAGGAGAAAGAAAGAGAATAAGTGAAGACTGAAGTTGTTCTAATTAAATCCCAAATTCATATTAATAAAAACAGCAGCAATGCATTTGTGAAGACATTGAAAACGTTAGTTTTCAAAATATCAATATTCTATAAAATACGCAGAAGATAACATTTTACAGGTTTTATGTCTTGAGAAATTAGAGAAGCATAAAATCTAGTTGAGAAAGTAAAGCATTAGTTGAGCCAAAAATGTATCTAGGTGTCTGGTTCTCTGATGCACTGGGTGGAATTGGCCTTCAGGGTAGCTCAGAAGGTAACTGTGATACATGCCCCAAATCCAGTAAATAGCAAAGTGAACACAGGTGCATTCCCCTACAACTACACTGTTTGATACAGTAGCCACAATCCCCCATCCTCCCCCACACCAGGCTGCTAAGCACTTGAAAGTGGCTAGTTCGTTGAAATACGATATGTGCTGTAAAATACACACCAAATCTCAAAGTTCTGGGACAAAAAGTAAAATACCTCATTAATACCTTTTATATTGTCTATATGTTGAAATGATATTTTGGATGTACTGGGCTAAAAAAATATACTATTAAAATTAATTTATCCTGTGTCTTTTTACATCTTTATGCGGCTTCTCAAAAAATTAAAATTATATATGCAGCTCATGTTTGCGGCTCACAGCAAACTTTTTTGGACAAGGATGAACTAAGGATGTCCTCCGTTTACACAGTAAAGGACCCTTACTGCAAACGTCTGTAACTTTTTACCCAGTGGGCTTTTATCTCATTATAGGAAGGCACTTAGCCCTAGTGCAGGGAAAGTCAGTAGTGTCAAACAGTTCATGACTCTGGAAGCAGCTTTTAACTGATGGCAGAAAGAGAACTACTGGTTATACAAGCTTTCTTGCCTTTCACTTGGGACGATTCAGGGGCATGTTCTACAATGTATCCTAGAGTTCCCCAGTAGGATTGAACAGCAATTATCCACAATGGCAGCTCACTTGAAAACATACTCTTCACCGAATTCTTTCCCTTCTCTGTCTCATTTCTCCTCTCCTAGGTATTTCCTGAGGTTACTTCCTCAATAATCTATACTTCTGTTAGAATCCTTTCTCGGTGTCTACTTGTGGAACAGCCCAAATTAAGACAATATGAAAAAAAAAAACATTATTTAATACCCATTTTTAGACTGCACTCTAGCCTGGGCAATAGAACAAGAATCCCGTTCTCTCTCCCTCTTCCTCTTTCTTTCTCTCTTACATTCTTTTTTTCTTCTTTCTTTCACTCTTTCTTTCTTCTTTTCTCTTTTTCTTTATTTCAAAAAAAAAACATTAGATATATTCCACATCTTTTGATTCATCAAGGGTTTTATGGCAATTCCTCACAAACCTAACAACTTCTTAAAGCTGAAGTGTATTGATATCCTTATGACTATCAGACTTATTGTCCTGCTTTATCCAAGATAGGCTGAAAATAAAATATAATGAATATAAAAAGAAAATACAAAAGTTAGGTTTCATCATATCAAATACAGGCTTTAACCCCATTCTAGATATTTTATTGGTTTCCACTCAACCTAGCCTTTAAGAAGATTTTAAAACTCTATTCTCTTCTTTGATTTTGTTTGGAAAGCTCTGGATTTGTAGAAGAAATACCAGAGTTCAGAGATTCAGAGATTCAGTGGAGGGTTTTGCTGTATTTCAGCATGGACTGGAATCCTTAGGTCAGGTGCTTCAACATTTTCTCTCTCATAAAATAGCTTGACTTCAAGAACCATGTACTGATGAATACACTAATGAAATGTTCTGTATTCCAGGTCTCCCAAGAATATTTTTAATGCACACATATACTGATCTCCTTCATGCTGTTCTATTTTTAAACTTTTACTTTAATTCCCTTCCTCTTCTTTCGCAATACTGTGGTAGTAATAGAATCAGTTCCCTAGATAAAATGTACCCACTCTTTATTATCTCACACTGCAAAATCTGTCATTACAGTGTTTTAGATGCCAAACCCCACAGTGACAAGAACAATCAAATGTTGAATTCAGGTACAGACAAAGGTAAATACGAATGTTTGTTGCTCTTGGCATATAAATAACAGGATTCTTTGCAGAAGGAGTTATGCTGCCCTTGGGAGCTACTTCATTCCCTTATTTGGACTGCAAGGTTTTTTATACTTTCATACAATAGCAAATGTATGTGATAGCTTTCAAGGGCAACAAAGAATTGTGTGCATGCCTGCCTTTTGCTCTTGAGGCAGGCTTAGCAGGGAATAGTAGTGTTGCTAAGTCATTTATCTGAAAATCTGAGATATGGATGTCCTTTCTAGCCTTATGCTTTGTGATGAACTCATTATGCTATTAACAGAAGCATAGAATCTAGCATTTTACCTCTCCAACACAGGTGGCCAAAACATTAGCACAGAAGGGAGTGGCATCAAACAGATGAATATTTTCTCATCTACTAAACACCAATAGATCTCCCCATACGCCAAGCCTGTGCAACAACAGTGATTCCTCCTTCCTGTCCATGCCCACCATGGACTTAATTCCCATCTTCTTCTATCTCAGCAAGTACCTGGAAAGGAATACTTTGGGCAGGGGTATGCCGAAGCCAGCTCACATAGAATAGTGACAAACTATTGCATCCTCCTGTTTCAGCCCCATTACAGTGACATTGCATTGGTAGCTTGAAATTGACCATGGTATTTAGACTTTGAAAACTGGCCAATGCTAAAATCCAGGGCTTTCCCCCTCAGAGTGTAGGTTGTTAAACATTTACCAGTTCATCACTAAATGTGTGGGAACTAAAATGAGCATAGCAGCTTATAGAAATAAAATGTGTTCTATTTATGTCCCTGCCCCAGTAAGAACAAGAAATGCCTCTGTGATATCCACAGGCTCCTTTCTTCATAAATTGTCTACTTAATCTTCTGCCTGGAGGCCATGTCTAAGGAAAAGAAAGGCAGTAATGTGTTCACCAACAAAACAGGCTCTAGGGCTCAGGTTTCAGAGCCCACTGAGTGTAGTTCCATGTCTGCTCTCCAAAGGGAACAGATCTCCTTGTGACTCCAGCTACAACACAGTCCCTGGAGGAATTATGAACTAATGCAATCTTTGCTTGGCTCCTAAGAACTCTTGCTGAGAAAGCAAGCAAGCATTCAATACGAGAACACAATCAAATAAAGAAAATTTCACTTAACATTAGGTTCCTACAAGATCACAAATCCAGGAAAAAATTAATTGAAAGGGTAAAGAGTTATGCAAGATGATGCAGAATGTAGCTCTGCCTTTTTATTTTATGATCTCTTTTCACTGCTAAACATCTGATAATAACACCATGTTTTAATAAAATTACTTTGTAGCACATTTACATTTGCCAGAATCTATTTCTTATCATATCCTATAGATAAGTGTTCAGCTGTTCGCATTATGGGAAACTTTTATTTGGCAGGGTGAACGGATGATCATGATTATCTTTCGAGAAGTATTAAGCTAATGTCTGCTTGTTGCTTCACACCTGTGGGAAATCTAAAGTTGTGATATTTTACAGAATTTAAGGAAGAGCTTGTTAAAACAGATTCCTGGCCCCACCTCAGTGATTCAGAGTCTGTGGGTGAAGAGCCCATGAATTTGCATCTCTATCAAGCTCTTAGGTGAATGAAAGGGATCCTCAGGTTGAGTAGCCCTGCTCTGCACAATGTGACATCTTGAGTACTTGTTGATGCCTGGGGTACAAGGTCCAAAAAAGGAAGCTCTCATGCATGACGTCCCATGTATGAGGCTTTTTCGAAACCCATAATGTTTACCCAAACTCAGCTGAGGAATGACCCCCTGGAGGCAGGAAGAAAATGTTGCCTGGTCTCAGGAATGTTGGGTCATGGGGAACAGGTCCCTGTAAGACACCAGGAAACTATTTTAAACTTCGTGTCTAAGGTTACACTCAAGCCATAACATACACCAACCATCTCATTCTCTATTCAATATCCACCTATCAGACATTTAGTCAGATAAAACCTTTTAGGTAAGAATACAGCTTTGAGCTGCGATAAGCTGCTATCCTAGTGGGAGAGGTGCCCCTACGCTAATTTTTTCCAGGGCTTATGTTGAAAGTATGTAAACAATTGTAATTAAATTGAACCATGTAGCTGCCCTTCCCATGTGACATTATTGGGTAGCTGTGATCACCAGAGTGTTATAGCAACATGAAACACATCTACTGTAAATCATAATGGCTTTCAATAACTGAAGTGCTACTTTGTTTCGGCGGGGGTGGAGGGTGGTGGTGTCAAACAGTAGAGCCCAAAACAAAGAGAGACAGAGACTTAAAAAACTCATTCCAGACTTCTAGGGCAGTAACAAAATAGTGAAAACATCTTGAAACTTTATCATTTAGTTCTCCATGCTATTCATCAAGAGTTCCAGTATTGAGGGCTAAATGATCAACTTGATCAACAATTCATTCTGCTTAACAGCCAAAAAATGGCTCTTGTTTTCAATTCTGAGTAAAACTGTCACATACAAATCTGCTGTTCTCCCATTTGGATAGGGACTCATAAAAGGCGTGAAGTGTCAACATTGATTCTACAAATCTACCAAGCTGCTTCTGACAGAATGGTCAGAAAAGATCCCAGAAGTTCTCAACAGAGAATTTCAAGCTTGTGACAGTTTAGAAAAAAACGTATATTTGAGTTTAGCTTCTTTTTGAAGTTAATTATCTATATCAATTCATCTGACATTGATATTATTATTATTATTTTTAAGAGACAGTCTCACTCTGTGACCCAGGCTTGAGTGCAGTGGAGTGATCTTGGCTCACTGCAACCTCCACTTCACAGGTTCAAGTGATTCTCATGCCTCAGCCTCCTGAGTAGCTGGAACTACAGGCATACATCACCACGCCCAGCTAATTACTTTGTACTTTTAGTAGAGACAAAGTTTTATCATGTTGGCCAAGCTGGTCTCTAGCTCCTGACCTCAAGTGATCTGCCTCCCTCAGCCTCCCAAAGTGAAACATTCATACTCTTCTCACAAAATTACAAGGCCTATTCTAAGAATGTAGTACATTAATTTAACACTACAGATTATGCTAAGTAGTTTTTCTTACAGCATAAGCATATGAAGTATCACTAGAATCATTTCAGAATAGACAAAGATGTTTGTCTCTGATACCACAGGCTAATCTAACCCAACAGAAGTTTAAAAGGAGAAAGTTATCTTTAGCTTTGCTTTTCCTGATGCCACTGTTTTTCAAAGAAAAATAAATATCATCTTCCAGTCATGATGCCATATTAACTGAA
The DNA here is from genome assembly GCA_963573385.1 of Cacajao melanocephalus. Classification (NCBI taxonomy): domain Eukaryota; kingdom Metazoa; phylum Chordata; class Mammalia; order Primates; family Pitheciidae; genus Cacajao; species Cacajao melanocephalus. The sequence goes on from CAUYLG010009506.1 coordinate 36,005, forward strand.
TGTCTAATCCAAACACACAGAAGGTCATCTCTGCTTCTCCGTGAGCTCCTTCCTGTGTTATAGACCCCTTTAGAATCAGGTAGTGATTATTAAGAATCCCACCCTTCAAATATCTATACACAAAAAACTGTAGAACACTGATGAAATTAAAGAATACATAAATAAATGGAAGGATATTCAGTGTTCATGGATTGAAATAATTCATATTGGTAAAATGTGCATTCTACTCCAAACAATCTATAGATTCAAAATTTTGCATTAAAATTCTATCAAAATTCCAATGGCAATTTTTACCATTGGAAGTTGAAAAAGCAGTACTAAAATTCATATGAAACCACAAAGACCCCAAATAGCCAAAGCAATTTTGGGCAAGAAGGACAAGGCTAGAGGCAGCATACTTCCTAATTTAAAATTATATTACAAAGCTATAGTAATCAAAACAGCATGACACTGGCATAAAAACAGACACATAAGTAAGTAACTACGTGACATGAAGTATACATTAATTTGCTTCACTATTGTAATCATTTTGCCACCTATACATCTCCCATAACATGTTGTGTATCTTAAACATATACAATAAGATTTTTAAAAAAAATTGTCTAGGAGTCATACTCTACCTCCTTAAGTGTAGAGCAGCCATGTAAATTGTTGAGAATTCTTCTGCACAGGAAAATTTTAAAAAATATGAACCATTTGAACAGAATGAAAAACCCAGACATAAACCCATGCATATGTAGTTAAATAATCATAACAAGGGCACCAAGAATACAAAAAGGAAATGAACAGCCTCTTCAATAAACAGTGATGGGAAAACTGAATATTCACAAGTAAAATAATAAAATTGGGCCCTTCTCTTATACCACAAACAAAAATAAACTTAAAATGGATTAAAGACTTAAATGTAACACCTGAAGCTGTAAAACTCTTAGAATAACAGAGAGAAAAAGTTCCCTGACATTTGTCTTGACAGAAAATTTTTGGATATAGCACCCAAAGCACAGGAAACAAAAGCAAAATTAAACAAATGATACTCCATCAAATTAAAATGCTTCTGCACAGCAAAGGAAACAATTAACAAAATGAAAAGACAACCTATGGTATGGTAGAAAATACTTGCAAATCTTACATCTAATAAGGTATTAATATCTAAACTCTGTAAGAAACTCATACAACTCAATAGCAAAATAAAACAAATAACCTGATTAAAGAAATGGGCACAGGAAGGACTTGAACAGATATATCTCCAAAGAAAATATACAAATAGCCAACTATATTAAAAGACACTCAACATCTCTAATTATCAGAGAAAAGCAAATCAAAATCATAATGAGATATCACCTCATGCCTGTTAGAATGTTTATTATCCAAAAGACAACAAATAGTAGGTGTTGGTGAAGATATGGAGAAAATGGGACTCTATAGGCTATTGATTGGAAAATAAATTAGTACTTCCATTAGGGGAAACAGTAGGGAAAGTTCCTCAAGAAATTAAAAATAGAATTATCATATGGTCCAGCAATCCCACTTCTGGGTATTTATCCCAAGAAAATCAGGATGTTGAAGAGACACCTGCGCTCCCTTGTTCACTGTGGCATTACTCACAACAGCCAAGATATGGAAACAACCTGAATGCCCATGAACAGACAAATGGATTTTAAACTGTGGTGTTAAAATATATATATATTTTATATATACATATTTTAAATATATATATTTTATATTTATAAATATATAGTTATAATATATATATAAATATATTATAAATATATATTTATAATATAAAAATATATATTTATAATATAAAAATATATTTATAATATATATATTTATAATATATAAAAAAATATATATAATATATATGTTTATAATATATATATTTAATATATATATATACATATTCAGCCTTAAAAAAAGAAAGAAGTTCTGCTATTTGCAGTGCCATGGATGAATCTAGAGGATACTATGCTAAGTGAAATAAGCCAGAGACAGAAAAACAAATACTGTATGATCTCACTTGCATGTGGAATCTAAAATAAGCAAAATCATGGAAGCAGAAGGTAGAATGGTGACTGCCAGGAGCTGAGGAGAAGGGGAAATGGGGAAGTAATGGTTAAAGGATTTAAAGTTTTACTTATGCAAGACAAATAGGTTCTGTAGAACTGCTATATAGCATAGTACCTATAGTTAACAATACTATATAGTGACAAAAGGGTAGAACTTGACTGTTCTTATTACACATACACACATGCACACACCTGAAATTATAATAAAAGGGGCAGGGTGAGAGGAAACTTTGGGAGGTGGTGAATATGCCTACAGCCTTAATGGTGGTGACAGCTTCACAGGTATCTTATCTCCAAATTCACTGAATTGTATACATTAAATATGTATAGCTTTTTATATGTCAACCATACTGAAAAATAGTTTAAAAAAAATCTAGCTTATCCTAACTGATGCAGACACATATCAAAAATAAATCAGTAAGCTGTTAAATGAAAAACAAAAAAGAAAAAAGAATCTTGAAGCTCAACTCTCATCTGATGACTAAACAGTGCAGATTAAGCAACACAATGAAGTTGGTCCCAATAAGACTGATGTTTTAGCAAAATACGACAGAGTGAAATGACTTGAAAAACTGCAGGATAAATAGAACAAATAGTATTTTCCCAAGTTTTTTATTTTGCAACATTTCAAAACTGAAGAAAAGTTACAAGAGTAGAATTCATGCCCAGACAACTTTCACCTGGATTCTTCAAAGATTCACATTTTGCCACATTTGCTTTCTCTGCATGCGTGTATATTGTGTTTATATGTACATATAATCACACAAATACCTACACACACATACATATATAAATATATGCGTGTCCTTTTTTTCTGAATCACTTGAATGTACTTGCAGGTATGACACTTCACTACAAATCAACACATTTCCCGTAAGACAAACCCATTCTCCTATATAACTATGACATACCAATTGCATTTGGGAAATTTAACATTGATACAATATTATTATCAAATATATAGTCTGTAATCAAAATCTCTACTTAAACCAATAATGTCCTTTATGGTTTTATTTTTCCAGGATCTGAACCAGAATCACACACTGCATTTAGTCATCATCATTCTTGATCTTCTTTCTTCAAGGACACTGTGTTGGCTTCCATGACATTGACATTTTTAAAGAGCACAGCTGAGATTTTTCAAGACAGTTCTAAATTAGGATTTGCCTGAGTTTTTTCTTAAGATTATGTTCATATTTAACAGTTTTGGTAGACATACCGTCTAGATGACATTAAGTCCCTTTCTCAGTGTATTGCATGGGGCACATGGTTTTAGTTTGCCACATTACTGGCAATATTAAATTTGATCAATTGGAAGAAGCAATGTCTGCCAAATCTCACCATTCTAATGCTATATATTCCCCTTTGTAAGTAATAAATACTCTGCGGGTGACACTTTGAAGCCTATGTAAATATTCTCTTGCTCAGCAACCTTTAGCCCAGTGATTTTAGCATCTGTTGATGACACTTGCCTACATCAATTATTACTATGGTAATGTCAAAATAATTATGGCTGGAGGCATTACCTATATCAGAGATTAGAGTCCAACATAAAAGCCAATTAACTCATATACAGAGAAGATTCTTCATGACGATTGATCTTGTTATTGCTTAAGAAACAGTTTCTTCTATTTTCTGAGATAACACATTACTGGTGGACAACTGTGAGTACAGCTGCAGTTATTTTTCTAGAGTAACTGGATATATGTGAGAGTGGAAATGTATAGAATTGAATATTTTTAAAGGCCCATTTTGGTGCCTTTTAAAAATAACAGATGGCTCTGAGTGGATAGACTCTGTGGCAGAGACATTTACAGTACATCATATACCCACAGATTTACCAATTGTCCTTGCAGTTGGGAGGGACCCAGTAACTAGCTCTAGGCAATGACCTATGAGTAGAATTGACAAATCACTTTTGCACTGAAGGTATTACAAGCACATGTATAACCCTCACCTGTCTCCTTTGCTCCAGCAGTGGCCATGGAGACTGAGTGTCGAAATAATGAGCCATAACAAGATGCTACCGGTGTTGCTAAATCATTGCATGAACGACAGCTGCACTGGAGAGTTGCTTGACCTGTAGTGGACTTTGCATGAGTGAGAAATAAACTCCTATGTGTGAACTGGTAGAATTTGGGGATTTTTCTTTACCACAGTATAAATCTACCCCTATCCTAATAGTCTCTAAAAGCCAGTTTTCTATTTCACCAATAATCTAAAATGTATAATAATCATCTTTGGGTTAGGATAGCAGTTTATTAATTTATTCATGGTAGCAACTCAATAATTGCTGCAAAAATACTGGTTGCCTATGGAACAACCTTTCCTATCCCTCCCAAACCTCCATTTTTTTTTTTTTCTGGCAGAGCCAAATTTCAATTATAAAAAGTGAAAATGTTAGCTATTTTTTGTGGCATTCTAGAGCCGGCTTACACAAATTCCATGAGATCTGTTTTTGCAAGGTGGTTGATATCACAGTGGTAGCTTAAAATTTGCCATGATGGGAGTATTTACACCATAGAAACTGCAAATGCTACAAATCAGCCCTCCTCCCATCGAGTCACCCTCTCCCCACTTCCTCCTGCGCAACCCTCCTGCTAAGAGCTAGTTGTTGAACATTTAACAGCACATTCTTAGATATTTTCTTTCCCAGGTTCTACTGTAAATACGAAGGGCATGTGACCTAATGCTGACCAGGAAGACTTGAGAGGAAATTAGATACAGGACTTCAAGAAAGTCTTCTCTCTTGAAACTGGCTATATATGCAAAAGAAATGTGTATATATGATCACCAAGAGACATATACTAGAATGCTCACCACAGCACTACTTATAATCCCAAACTGGTTACTGTTTAAAATGATAATCAACTAGATTGGACAATGGAATACTATGGAAAATAAAAATAATTTACAACCACACACCAAAAAATGGCTGTGAATCCTACAAACATAATGAGTAAAAGAAGCCAACATGAGACTGTACATAGTATGCAGTCCATTTAAAGTTCAAAAAGTTAAAGTAGGTGAAACTAATATAAGATGTTAGAAACTTAAAATCATTAAAATAATTACATTTGGAGAAGGTAGGGATTGAAAAGGGGCAAATGGGAGACTTCTTAGGTACTAATTGTATTCTGCTTTTTGATTTGAATGCAGGATGTATTCAGTTGTGAAAACATATCAAGCTATATGTGCTTAACAATATGTGCACATTTCTTCATTAAATTTTTTTTTAAGAGAAGAGACAAGAGAGAAAAGAGATGAACTTTGTTTTCCTTCCAACATTAGGATATGCTTTCATGAGATGCTGATGCCTGACCATGGCCACCAGGTTCTGCAAAAAATACACAGACCTGAGAATATAAATCAACACACTAAGGGGAGCTGGATCCTCGGCAGCAAGACTGAACCACTGTATCAATCTTGGGACACCCTTCCAGACTTTGTTTTAATAAGGAAAATTTTTATCAGGCCATGTGCAGTTATGTTATCAAAATTACTCATGTTGATTTTGGATACAGGCAGCCTTTGATATTGTGTGGAGGAAAATTTTGAAAGATGAGATCATAAAGGAGAATAATTAACCTATTTAAGTGAATGATGTTCAATCCTGCATCAAATAATCAACAAAGTTATCCTTATCATTCTATTTATTAAATCAGGTCCCCTAAGGTCCACTCTCCTGTCTGCTTAAATGTCACCTTCTCATTAAAAGCAGAATTTCCTCACCCAGCCACATGGGTTCCTTCTATTACCTTCCTTTGTCTTAGCACATCTATGTGTGTGTAATTTTATTATTTGTTTATGTTTCTCTTCTGGGTCACAGGCTCTGTAAGAGTAGAGACCTTTCCAATTTCATTCAATGTAGCCTCTCTAGTATCTAAAACTGAGCCTAGCAGAGTGGGCAATCACTAAAATTGCCCACTTCCAGGCAACATTTAAGCTTTCTGCAAAGTACCTCTTGAGAGTTTGGGGTTCCCTCCTTCTCTGGTCCTTCAATCACCCCCACTTGCCTTCCTCTGCTTCCTGTGGCTACATACAGTCCATGCAGGTCAGTGATGTTGGGGGTTTGTCCTCTCCACCTTGTACTTAGGATTCTGGGGGATTTTTTCCACCTAGTTTTGTTCTAAAAGCTTCCATGATAACAAAGACATGGAATCAATCTAAGTACCCATCAATGGTGGACTGGATATAAAAAAATGTGGTATATCTGTACCAGGGAATTCTATGCAGCCATAAAAAAGAATGAAATCACGTCCTTTGCAGCAGCATGGATGCAGCTAGAGGTCATTACCCTAAGTGACTTAATGTTTAAAAGAGAGAGTCAAGGAAGCATAGTCCTTGATCTTTTAAAATCCTCTTAAAGAAACAGGGCAATTAGACAGCAAAACTGAAAACCTACGGACAACTTTTCTTTTTTAATTTTTGATTACTATGGACACATAATAGTCCTATAATTTTTAATTCTTTTTTTCTTCCTGTTTAAGTTAGGCCAGAGTCCAGTTTTCTTTACTTTTTTTTTCTAATTTCAACATTTATTTTAGACATAGGGGCGCATCTGCAGGGTACAGAAAAGCAAATCACACACATTACGAGAATGTGCATGATTTGCTTTTCTGTACCCTGCAGATGGACACTGGACTAAACGCTGGGCACACATGGACATAAACATAGGAACAACAGACAGTGTGAACTATAGATGGAGGAGGGAGGGAGGAGGTTGTGGGTCAAAAAACTATCTTTAGGTACTATGGCTCATACCTGCTGCAATATACCCATGGAACAAATCTGTACATGTACCCTCTGTCTATAATAAAAGTTGAAATTAGAAAAAAAAAAAAAAAAAAAGTAAAGAGGCCAGGAGCAGTGGCTCACGCCTGTAATCCCAGCACTTTGGGAGGCCAAAGCGAGTGGATCATTTGAGATCAGGAGTTTGAGACCAGCCTGGCCAACATGGTGAAAGCCTGTCTCTACTGAAAATACAAAAATTAGACAGGCATGGTGGTATACACCTATAATCTCAGCTGCTCAGGAGGCTGAGGCAGGAGAATCACTTGAACCTGGGAGGCAGAG
>CAUYLG010009507.1:0-14856 GCA_963573385.1 Cacajao melanocephalus
GGGAAAACTGGCTAGCCATGTGCAGAAAGCAGAAACTGGACCCCTTCCTGACACCTTACACTAAAATTAACTCCAGATGGATTAAAGACTTAAACATAAGACCTAACACCATAAAAACCCTAGAAGAAAACCTAGGCAAACCATTCAGGACATAGGCGTAGGCAAGGACTTCATGACTAAAACACCAAAAGCATTGGCAACAAAAGCCAATAGACAATTGGGATCTAATTAAACTCCAGAGCTTCTGCACAGCAAAAGAAACAATCATTAGAGTGAACCGGCAACCAACAGAATGGGAAAACATTTTTGCAATCTACCCATCTGACAAACAGCTAATATCCAGAATCTACAAAGAACTAAAACAGATTTACAAGAAAAAAACAAACAAACCCATTCAAAAGTGGGCAAAGGATATGAACAGACACTTTATAAAAGAAGATATTGATGAGGCCAACAAACATGAAAAAATGCTCATCATCACTGGTCATTAGAGAAATGCAAATCAAAACCACATTGAGATACCATCTCACACCAGTTTGGTGATCATTAAAAAATCTGGAGACAACAGATGCTGGAGAGGATGTAGAGAAATAGGAACAGTTTTACACTGTTGGTGGGAGTGTAAAGTAGTTCAACCATTGTGGAAAACAGTGTGGCGATTCCTCAAGGACCTAGAAATAGAAATTCCATTTGACCCAGCAATCCCATTACTGGGTATATATCCAAAGGATTATAAATCGTTCTGTTGTAAAGACACATGCACACGTATGTTCCCTGCGGCACTGTTTACAATAGCAAAGACCTGGAAACAACCAAAATGCCCATCAATGATAGACTGGACAGGGAAAATGTGACACATATACACCATGGAATACTATGCAGCCATAAAAATCGATGAGTTCGTGTCCTTTGTAGGGACATGGATGAATCTGGAAACCATAATTCTCAGCAAACTGACACAGGAACAGAGAATCAAACACCACATGTTCTCACTCATAGGCGGGTGTTGAACAATGGGAACACATGGACACAGGGAGGGGAGCATCACACAGTGGGGTCTGTTGGAGGGGACTAGGGGAGGGAGAGCTGTGGGTAGAGAGTTGGGGAGGGATAACATGGGGAGAAATGCCAGATATAGGTGATGGGGATGGAGGCAGCAAACCACATTGCCATGTATGTACCTATTCAATGATCCTGCATGTTCTTCACATGTACCCTGAAACCTAAAGTGCAATAAAATATAAACAAATAAATAAATATTTAAAAAATAGTATTCATCCTAACCAGTGTGAGGTGCTATCTTATTGTGGTTTTGATTCGCATTTCCCTGATGGTTCGTGATGTTGAGCATTTTTCATATACCAGCTGGCCATTTTTATATCTTCCTTGGAGAAATGTCTATTAAAGTGCTTTGCCCTTTTTTAATTGGACTGTTTGGTTGTTTTGCTATTGCGTTGTGTGTGTTCCTTATATATATTTGGATATTAACCCCTATTAGATGTATGGTCTGCAAATCTTTTCTCCCATTTAGTAGGTTGCCTTTTCACTTTGTTGATTGTTTCCTTTGCTGAGCAGTAACTTACCTTTTGGTAAGTTTTATGTATCCTATTTAGATATTACAAAATTAGGAGTTGAGCTGTTCCTACTGTACAGATCATGGCACACTTTTATCATCAGTCAGCACAGACTATTCTCTTTTTTATTTATGTTTTCTCTTTTACTCAAAATCCCTATTCTCATTGTCCTCTCTGTAACACAGACAAATACTCTAAATGTATTTGAAATATGTCCTAGATATGTTGGTGTCTTTAAAAATATATAGTGTTGCTTGATGTTACAACTTTTTAAGGCACTTTTTTCTCAGATACGATTTTTCAAATTTTAGTTTCTGTTTCAGACAAGAATATTCATTTTACAAATCTGGCCTTGTTATATTTTTTGATTGTGCATATCACTTCCATCAATCCAGGTTTTCTCAGCATAATGTTTCCCAGTCCAGTGACATTGTGTTGCTATTTTGGTGCTTTCAAAATTGAAGCTTTTATCTCATTGGGCCTGTTTCATATCATGAAAGGCCAGTCTCGGAGGGTCAGGGTCAGGCATGAGGGTCTGTTTCTAGACAGGGAATGACTGGTGGTGAAGTCTATAATTGGCTTGCTAAACATCTCCTCTAAGCCCTCTCTAGTGTATCTTCCTTTATGACACAGGCTAGAAAGCTAAAAACTCCATTACTCCTCTGAAACATGGCAATAGATGCAATTTAGATTCTGCTAATCAGTTTTACTCATGTGAGAATTATCTTTCAAAATCTAGTCAATTGGGGAGAGAGGTAGTGATGGGAGAGGCTTCAATTTTGCTGCTGCGGATCTAGCAGGCATGGGGTGGCTCTGGGATAACAGATTCAATCACAATTTCCATTTCCGAGTTCAGAATCACAGCAAAGGTGGCATGTTCCTAGAGCCAACAGCTGTGGTGGCAGAGTCCTTAATCCAAACCCAGGATGTGGGCTAACATGGTTTGATTCTGAACCCAGCTGTCAGGAAAAAAAAAGTTCCTGATTTCCCAGCTTCCTGATTGTGGCAGAGATAGCCATCTTTCTGGTGTGGCAGTTCTTTTGTTGTTTTAGCAGTCATTTCCAAGCTTGGAGGTTGCTCCTTCAAGCCTTTCTGGTGATTTTGTAAGCACCTTACTCCCTATGTTAAATCCATATCCCATTAAAATAGCTAGAGTAATTTCTGTTACGTGCAACTGAATTTTGACTGATACACATGCTGATCAAAATAAAGTTCTTCCTGTAAGAATAGTCTTATAGGAAGAGTATTTGCTACTACAAACACAAAGACTGGTGTCCTTTCAGAAAACTACCCACAACAACTTATTCTTATCCTGAGGAGCCCCTATTAAGGCATTTCAGGTACTGCTATAGTTTGAATGTGGTTTGTTTGTCCCCACCAAAACTCACGTTGAAGTTTAATCCCCAGTGTGGCAGTGTGGGGAGATAGGGCCTGGTGGGAGGTGTTTGGATCATGGAGGCAGATCCTTCATGAATGGCTTGGTGCCGTTCTCCCAGTAGTGAGTTCTCACTCTTGCAAGACTGAATTAATTCCTAGAGGGAATGGATTGTTTTCCATGGGAATAAATTAATTCCCTCAAGAGTGGGTTACAGCCTCTTATTGGCCATGTAGCAATTCTCATACTCCACTGGCAAGTACTAGTCACCTGGAGTGGGGGAGAGGGGGCACTGAGAACTGTAATCTATGGCTGGGCAGCTTCTCCTAGCAACAATTCCATGCCATGGAAAGAGAACATGAATCGTAGATAGCCACCAAGTTATTTTGGCCACAACCCTCCTTATTTCTTGTCAAAAAATTAGTTTCCAAATAAATCATAGCTGGAGACAAAATTTTGGATTTTATAAAAAGGCAGTGAGGCAAAATTTTCTGAAAATAAATTAGAAATAAACTCTTTTCGGATCTGAAATTTTGTCCAACATATAAAAGAAAACTTGAGAAGTTTTAAGAATTTTTCATCTTATGTAAAAAATTGCATCCTCACTTTTCACCAGCATTTAAATAATTGTACACAAAAGCTTAAAGGCAAAACAAATATTAAGGATAAAAGTCCCTGAGCTTCCTTTTGGTATACAACATTTTAAAATATTTGAAAAACATTGGTGTTATGGACTGAATGTTTATGTCCCCCTTCCAAATTCATATGTTGAAATCCTAACTCCTAATGTGATGATATGAGGAGGTGGGTTCTTTGGGAGGTGATTAGGACATGAGAGTGGAGCCTTTGTGAATAGAATTAGAGCCCCCATAAAAGGGACTGCAGAGAGCTTTTACTACTCTCCACCCTGTGAGATACAATGAGAAGACAGCCATCTGCAAACCAGGAAGTGGCCCCGCACCAGACACGGGATCTGCTGGCACCTTGATCTTGGACTTCCTAGCCTCCAGAACTGTGAGAAGTAAATATTTGATTGTTAAGCCACCTATTCTATAGTAATTTGTTACAGTAGCCCAAACTGACCAAGAAAGATGATGGATAATAAAATAATTGTTTCCTCTGGTGTCTTAAGAGAAAATGTATGCTTATTCTTGCTTATAAGCCACTCTTCTGGATCTGATGAGACCATCCCCAGCAGAATTCTGGGCAGAATTTGGTGGGGCACTTCTGAGCGATCAGCATGAGGAGGAGTTCCAGGACCCTGTAGGCTCTCATTAAAGAAACTCCATTGCCATCCTCCCCCCAAGCCTCTCTAACCTACAGTCCTCCAGCTGGGCACAGTAAATACCCACTATCCCCTGCCCCTACCTGGTAAGTGAATTGTGAACATGAGATCTTTCTATGCAAAGATGTCCCTTCATTCACACAAGAGTATATATAAGCCACATGTCTGCTACCCTGACTCATGGGCTTTGTTTTTCTCCATATCTAAATCTTGGAACACAATTTTATTCACATTCGCCATAGAGAATCCATGCCCATTAAACAGTGAGCATTGTAGAATTAAATGAAAATTTCCTACAGGAGATGTAGTAGGAGCATTTCCCCGCACAGAATTTAACTGGAAAGTCCCCATTAGACATTATTTCTTCTCCCAAATCTTTCTTTTCGGTCTCCACTGATCAGATCCTCCTCCCCCCACTCCCTGCACCATCTCCCAAATGGGCTTCCATTTTCCCTCGCTTTGGTCTCTCCCTCAGAGATCTTGCTTTTGCTGGGAAGTTTAAGTGTCTTCCAGCTTCTATCTTCAAATTTGTACACTCCACTCACTACTGAACACTCTCTTCAGACCTGTGACAGGTCATTAATTATATTGAGGTTCATGACTTTGTATCTAACCCCACCCCCAAAAAAATCTCCTGTTAACAGAGCCTACCCTCCTTAGAAAGTTGTGGGGTTTATCTCTAATTTTCTCTTCTGCTGCCTCATAAACATCCTGATATTTTTCAGCTGATTCATAGGGAAGACACTATGTTTTGGGGCACTCTATCTGTAGAAACCAATTAACTGGATATTGTCAGTTATGAAGTGGAAGGAAATACAAATTATGGACCAAGTAAAATGTAAAACACATGCAACATATTTTCACTGAAAGCTGGCCAATGTGCCTGTTTTTATAAACGAGCATCACTGACTGACACTTGAAACTGTTCAGTCCAGAATGGAATTCAAACACACAGTTTGTTTACTCCAGCTATCAGAATCAGACAACTACACTGAAGTCATATTAGATGAAGCAGCTTTACAGTGGCATGAATGAATTTAAAAAGGGATTCATTTTGAAACTGGTTGGTGACTAATATAAACATAGCAAGGTCATATGCATTGTAGCACTGAGAATGCTAAGATGAATATGAGAGACTATGATGACAGCAGTACGTGAGTTGGGTTATTTAAAATGATAAAATAACTTTGGGAGACGATACTGCCTCAATTAAGATTTTCATCTAGGTAATTCCTAGCTCCCAAGTCTCCCCTGGATCCTGCAAAGATTATGGGCTTCTGATCCTAAGCCAGAAAGGGTGCTGAAGTCAGCCTATGGAGATGTTGGATGGGCCTGCACAATAGAACAAAGGATATTTCCTCAGCCATATGCTTCCAATCAGGGAAAATCAAAGGCCAGAAGAGCAATCCTGAGAACTGACCTCCCTAAACTGCTATAAATACAAGAGCTTGTTGGAAATGTCCACGAATGAGAAAGAAAGCAACAACAACAACAACAAACAATGAAGCTGCCCCTAGGGAAGGGATTCGTTTTGTGCTGAAGCAGGCTCTGGTGGACTCCTGAGAGCCAATTGTGGGCATTGCTTTCCAACTCCACATTCTGTTCAATGGCATCACATTGGTAGTTTGAAATTGGCCATAGTAGGAGTATTTACACCACAGAAATAGGCAAATGCTACAAATCAAGGCTTTTCTCCCACTGAGAGCTGTTTTACCTGCACACCACTGCCCATGGGTATGTGTTTGTCCAGGGAGGAGACAAGCTTCCCTCATGACAGCCCCTTTGAATGCACAGTGCCAACCCACTCACTACCTGGAGTGTACATCTATTGATAGGTTCTGTCTGCAGCATCTCTACTTGTCTTCCTTTAGTCACAACACTCCAGTCTTTTCCTTGATCCTGATAGTTTATTTATAAATTTCTGTTTTACTCTATGGATTTGCAGTGAGCCCACTCATACTATGTATAAAAGAAAGTGGGCCACAACTATACAAATTAAGTCCAAACTGACTGCTACATCAGAGCATTTTACTACAGAACAAGGACAGTTATAGTTTCACTAACTCCCATGACCCTTATTAGTACAGGTTACAGCTACTGAGCACCTACGGTGTGCAGGTACCTTAAATGAATTTTTTCCTCCAATTCTCACATCCACTCCAGGTGCTGGATATTATCATCTCTCACTTGATACATGGGGAAACTGAGACTTGGGTTTCTAGGTGAATGGCCAAAGGAGACACTGAGCCAAATCCCAACCCAGAACTTGAACCCAGGTCTATGTGAGTCTAAATTCCGTGTTTGCAACCACTTCACTGCTCTGCTTTTAACACGTTTATCAAGCATCATGGTAACAAACAGTGTTGTGTGGGAGGATGGAAAGTGCTTGGGGACTGCCATCCTGCTTTGCCTAGCCTCAGTCTCATTATACTTCAGACAGCGTGTGGCGAGAGTGCTGAGGAAAAAGAGCCAGCTGACGCGTGGGATTGCCAAGCAACAGCTTATGAAACGAATTTAAACCATGGCAACCAAACACTGCGGACCCAGCAATAGCCTCATTTCATTTACAAGAGTAAGAGGAGGGCTTTGTCAACAACTGATGAGATAAATGAGAGGACTACTGGCCACGCAAGTGCAAGGAATTATCATTATCATCATCATCATTATCATCATCATTATCATCATCATTATTTTAAAGCACACAATGCCAAATAATTGATGAAAATTACTCTTGAAAAAATACAGGATTAGACACATCATTATGCCACATATATAAACTGTGTACACATACGTTTTTAAAAATACGTGTCTCTGATATCCAAAATCTTAACCAATTGCTCTTTATTTAATAGAGCTATTTATTAGGGGGTGGGGAAGGGAACACATGAATGTCTCATTTAAAAATCAATTTATTTATAAAGCATCTTTTAATTAATTCCCCACAAGAATGTTGTGCGCTTGATATTGTTTTTTTTTTTTTCCACTCTACAGGCAGGAAAGGTATGACATGAGGGTTATAAATGAATTTTCATAGGACACACAGTTACTGAAGCACAAATCCAAGCGTCTCCATTGCAATAACGGCTTAAGACTCAGACCCCTAGGAGAATCTGATCACACTATATCTCTTCTCCCCTGAAAAATGCACAAAAAGCACCTGGTGTAGTACATTTGCCTGTAATTCAATGGGACTTATGGTTCCCCTGATGTGCATTCATGCAACCCAGATGGAGGAACAATAGTCAGTTGCTTTTAACCATAATACACACTGCTCTCAAGGCATGTTATTTGTTTTCTTTAGTTGTTTCAGAAAGCTTCCCCAAAATTCAGAGGGTTGTTAAATTAGGAGCCATGTAGTGTTAGTAGCTGCAGGCAGAAGGGATTGGGCATCACCAAGTTGTTAATAATTTTGACCTGCTCCAATTTTGATCCCTCAAAATTCAATCTTGACATCATCCTTTGCTCACTGCATTGGCTAGGCACCCTTGCACCGAAATGGGAAACCCAATAACTCTCAGTGAACAGCTCTGTCTCCCGGTATGTAGGGCTGTTTTGTTCACCTGTTGTTATCTGAACATTGTCACCTTGCTGTCAGGAGATCTTTTGGCTGTTCCAGTAATGGGAGGAATGAGGTCTTTACCTGATTAACACCACCAAGCCAGTACCACAGTGTCTTTTTTCTCAGAAGCCCTAATGTGGTTTTCTGAAGACCCACATAGGAAAACTTCAAGTCTTTGATACAAGCCTTAGGTTTCTAACTTTTCCTGCTCTGATGGATGTTGCTAGTGTCTGTAAACACCACAGATTCTCTTTTCTTTCCTCAATCCCAAGGCCCAGACTGAAAGCTAATTGAGTGGCCTTTCTAGCCCTCCAGGAAATACCATTGTGATACTTGGAGATGAAAGGGAACCCAAATCCAGTCAGGAGCAGGGAGAGGAGACAGAAAGTGAGTGAGTGTGGTAAGTGTGTGTGTGTGTGTGTGTGTGTGTGTGTGTGTGAGAGAGAGAGAGAGAGAGAGAGAGAGAGAGAGAGAGATTCTCCTTAAGACTTCAGCATGGTCTGAAATGGAGGTTGAAATCCCCTGGCCTTGAATGTCATCAGTATCTCTCTGCCTCCCTGTCAGCCCTCCCTTTAGTGTGTGGGAGCTTCATCTAGTCTGAGATGGCTGGAAGTACCTTGGACAAACCATATATCCTGGTATTCCTGTTGATAGCCCAGGTCCTTATCTCTTGATACTCAAAAGACCTAAGATCTTCCAACTCAAAAAGCCTTTCTTTCAGTTATATTTTCTCAGTGGACATTTTCTGAAATCTCTTCTGTGACTTAAAAGCTGATCTTGGGCTTTTTGCTTCTGTTTGCATTTCTGCTGAAATAGCTCTACCCTGGGGCAGAAGCCTTGGTCCTGTCATCTGCAGCAGGGCCAAGAGTACAAGGGCAAGCTGGAGCTTGGGGTGAAAAACAAAGGTTAATAATTCACAATATCACACCTTCACAGGAAGAAGGAGAAATTGGTTTGTCAATATAGTGATAAGCTCAGGAAAAAAAAAGACCCAGGCAGATCCTAAAAGTGAACCTTTGCCTCTTCTCTTATTTCTCCCCCTAAAAGGAAGCTCCATATTGAAACAGGAGACTTTAGTCTTGTTTTTCTTCCTACTGGATGTTCCATCTCCTAGCACAGTAGCTATTGTGATCTGGAAAGCATTCTCTTACACACACATGCATTGTATGTATTCTCTCATTTAAATCTATAAGATAGTGTGTTATACCTGGAAGCAGATGAGGAAATGAGACTTACAGAGAACAAGTAACTTGCTCTTGGTACAAGCTAAGAATTTAAACTGAAATATATTTTCTGTCAAGCCCTATGATTGAGAGAACATGACCTAACAGTTTCCTAGGCCTTGGCTCCTATCCAGGTTGAAGCAGGAAAGGGATAGCCCTGTGCAGTCCCAAGGTCATAATGTGTATGCCATACTGGAATCTGGGTTATAAA
This sequence comes from Cacajao melanocephalus, assembly GCA_963573385.1. Taxonomy (NCBI): domain Eukaryota; kingdom Metazoa; phylum Chordata; class Mammalia; order Primates; family Pitheciidae; genus Cacajao; species Cacajao melanocephalus. Next base: position 9,228 of record CAUYLG010009507.1, read on the forward strand.
GCATCTTTGTGGGATGAGCCCTGGGTCCAGTTGTTTATGAAGTCCAACACATTATAAGTATGATAGGGGCTACAAGCTATTGGAAGAGGCTATCCATTATCACTCATGATGCCACCTTCCTTTAGATATGCATGAGTATTCAGAAAAGAGTTAGCATAGCATCCCTGAGACTGTTATCTTTAGAAGGCCCTTGGCTGGCATCTAGGAACTTGGCACTTGTGGTAGGCAAAATACTGGATACACAAGAATGTCCATATCCTAATCCCTGAGACCTATAAATATGTTACTTTACATGGCAAAAAGAATTTTGTAGACGTGATTAAGGGTAGGGGCTTTGGGATGAGAAGATTATCCTGGAGTAACTGGGTGTACTCAATCCAATCACAGGAGTCCTTAAAAGGGGAGAAACTCTTCCAGCTGTGGCCAGAGAAGTGACTTGAGAAGGATTCTACTCACTGTTCTGGCTTTGAAGATGGAGGAAAAGGCCACAAGCTAAGGAATGTGGTGGCCTATAAAAGCTGAGAATGGCCCTCAGATGACAGCCAATAAGGAAACAGGGACCTCTGTCCTACAATATCAAGAAACTGAATTCTGCCAGCCTGGAATGAGCAGGAAATGGATTCTCCCCTAGATCCTCTAGAAGGGAACACAACCCTGCCAACAGCTTAATTTCAGCCCAGAGACCTATGCTGGACTTCTGACCTACAGAACTGTTAGATGATACATTTGTATAGTTTAAGCCTCTAAGTTTATGATCATTTATTATGGAAGCAATAGAAAACTAAGACAGTACTTGACATGTTCCCTAATTGAGAAGGGTGGTTCACAGTGCCTAACCAGTTTGTGCCAACAATGTAGTTTATTCTGAACACGTGTTTTCCTTCCAAGAGTCTGGAATTTGGGTACATAATAGGCAGGGGGTGCCTAATGACCAGACCCTAATAAAAATCTGGGGCATTAAGTGAGCTTCCTTGGGCAAAACATTACCCACACATTGTGCATTTTCATTTGTGGGGAAGAATGTGCTTGGTGAGCCCCCTCACAGGAGAAAGAGAGCATGAAGAAATCTGTGCATGGACTTCTCCAGACCCCACTGTTCTTTTTATTTCTTGCTGATCATATTGTATAAGCTTTTGCTGTAATAACAGCCACAAGTACAATAATAGACTGAGTCCCATGAGTCCTAACTAATTCACTGAATGTCTGTGTGGTCTGGGGGACCCCTGAAATGTTAAAGAATTACAGGCCACATTTTGAGTGGCCAGCAATTTCCAAAGTGCTACAGTAGATGTGATCTGAAGCCAGACCTTTACATTCCATGTCTCACTTGGGTTGGTGACTGATTAAAAACACGGGGCCCTGGATGACTAGCTTCCCTGTTGCTAAGCAACAGTGGTGTTTTCCAGAACAGGGCAGGTTGAGGGGGATGGCAAACAGGAAGTGCCATGTTCCACCATGGAAGAGGAACACCTGCTCCCTCTGGTGGTCTGTGCCTTTCAGCTGGCATGGCCAGAGATGGGCATTTGCCATCATTGATTCATAGAAGCAAATATGGAGGCCACAGGCTAAGCCACCTGCTGGAGGTCAAAGCTCAGTTTCAATAGGCCTTGAGGCCCAGCAATTTCAAGCAATTCCACTATGGGAATGTTTCATCTATTTGTCTTGGAAATATGTCCTAAGTGCAGAATTGTTTCAAGAAAATATCTGGATGGGCCGGCCTCAGTGGCTCATGCCTGTAATCCCAGCACTTTGGGAGGCCAAGGTCAGTGGATTACCTGAGGTCGGGAGTTAGAGACCAGTGTGGCTAACATGGTGAAACCCCATTTCTACTAAAAAGACAAAAATTAGCCAGGTGTGGTGCTGCATGCCTGTAATCCCAGCTACTACAGAGGTTAAGGCAGGAGAATCGCTTGAATCTGGGAGATGGGGGTTGCAGTGAGCTGAGATCTCACCACTGCACTCCAGCCTGGGAGACAAAGTGAGACTCTGCAAAAAAAAAAAAAGTAGAAAATGTGTGGATGGTGGACTGTAGAACCTTGTAGCACGCACTTGATTGCTCTTTCCCTCTGAATGGCAACACTAAATGTGGAGGGGAGTCACCTCCTGGAGGGGAGTCACAAACCCTATGTGAAAGCGTAGTTTGGTATGAGTGGAGTTACCTTTCTTGATCTCCCTTATCTAACAAGACACCTCCAAAACATATCTCTTAGGTTTCTTCTGAAATTAGGGGCCCTAAGTGTCAGTGAAATTTTACAACTACAAGAGAAAGGTGGCCAGCTTAGTTTGTTCTTTTATTCCACCATTCTTTCAGTCATGTGTTGAGGCACCAAGCTAGCTGCTGTTGAATACAGTGGTAAAGCAGTCAGCCATGGCCTCTGCGCCCCACTCCCCGCATGGACTTCCCTGTCCAAAAAAAAACCCTCCCATCTGTTATCACCATGATCTGTCCACTAATAATCAATATAGAGTCTGATCACAAATTTTTTTTTAAGAAACAGGGTCTTGCTTTGTCACACAGGCTAGAGTGCAGTGGCATGATCATAGTTCACTGCTGCTTCAAATTACTGGACTCAAGCCATCTTCCCACCTCAGTCTTCTGAGTAGCTGGGATTACAGGCATGTGCCACCATGCCCGGCCTGCCACTGAGTCAAATAGACCTAGATTCCCAGTACTGCCTGGGTCATATGTAGAACATACAGCTAGACAGACAGGACCTAGAGAAGGGACGTGGGACTCCGAAGCACACATGCTCAATGCCCTTTCCCAAAAGTCAGAGCATCATCGTCCCCTGCCCTACCCAGGCTCTTCTGAATATCCCTTCTAAATTTTGAAGAAGCCCTGCATTAGGAGTCCTTCCTCCCTAAGATGGAAACCAGAACTCAGCCTAGAGCAGAGGTGTGAGCCATAGACTCCACCAATTAGATGTTCCCCATGCAGATTTTAGATCAGGAGGAACACATGAAGAGACCAATGGAAATCAGAATAGTAGAAGCCATGCCTGCGGACAGTGGCAGATCATGGCTGAGAGACACCGAACTTTCACAAGCAACTGTAAGAGATATCCTAGTGCCATGGTCCTGGACTCAGCCTCAGCAGCACCTGTCCCCAGAGGAGGTAGGATTGCAACTCGTGGCAACCTAGCTCCCAAACCAGATTCTCTAGCTTGTTGGAGGTTTCCCTGAGCTAATAGCTGTTCAAAAATCCCTTCTGCGTAAGCAAGCTAAAATTGGTTCTGTTGATGCAACTAAGAATCCTGACAGAAAAAGAGGAACCTGAAAAACAAACAAACAAACAAACAAACAAAAAAACAGGGACCAGCCAATTTACTTTATTTTTGACACTGACAGGGCTAGGGATCAGGAGCATCTGCTATCAAAGATAACTCGAGTAGGGGCCTCTAAGTCCCATTCTGCCTACCCATTATTTGTAAAGTTATTTGTTTATTTCTTTAAGCTCTTTTTCAGTTTTAAAAGTCCTAGGTTCTCCATCCCACTAATGCCTGAACTGCTACACTTACCTATGAAGAGGACCGAAAACATGCAAAGCAAACCCACACTGCTAATTGGCATGAATGTTGCTATGCAGCCTGTGCTCCACTGACCACAAGATGGCGAAAGAGATTATCACATCTAGCCAGCCTGTCTTCCTCCACCACCTCCACACCAGTATTATCCTAAAGAGAACATTTATTGAACACTTACTGTGTGCCAGGCACTGTTCCAAGGACTTGAAGGTATGAAGTCATTTAATCCTCACAATAATCCTATGAAACAGGTACCATTTCATGTGAGGAAACCAATGCACAGAGATACCTAAATGGTTTAACTTTTAGCTATTTTATATCATTTATCTACCACTATTGTCCATCTATCATCTATCTATATCTACATATTATTATCTAAATCTTTTGATTTTAAGGGTTTTAAATTATAAAAGTAGCACATGTTCATGGCAAAAATATTCAAATGATAATGATTAGTAAAAATACAGTCCTCACCCCTCCCTGTTTATCATCCATGTAAAACTAGTAATAACCACTGTTAACAATTTTTGTGTATTCTTCCATACATTTCCTATGAATATGCAAGGATATTTTATACCTATATCTTACACACACACATAAACAAGACCATGTCCACACGTTGTTCTACAGTGCTTTTTCCACTTAGTATTGCATCTTGGGCATCAGATGTGGGCTGCAATGACTCTTGCCTGTGGACCTCATTTATAGGCCTTGGGTATGACACTAGCTACACTCACCTGCGTACCAGGGAGCAAGTAGTGTCCTCTGGTGCACCAGAGCCCCAGGTGACAGTGAGTGTGGGAGATGGGGGAAGCTGACAGGCTGCAGGGGATGAGGAGGTATAATGGGATGTGGGGTAAGTTTGTTGATGGTTCTCAGGGAGGCTGGCCCTCACCTCTGGTGTATTCTGGCCCCTAACCCTGATCCCAGACAAAAATCAGATTTGGATGCAGCCAAAGTTCACAGTGCCTTTAGGACAGGCCTAGCTGTTTACTTTGCACATTCGCACTTTTTATCTCAGTCTATATAGAATCCTTGAAGGGGAGGAATTATTTGCATTTTACAAGCAACAAAGCTGAGACTCAAAGAAGATCATCTACATGTCATTATGCAAAGCTTTTCAGAAGTAGAGCTAAAAGCCAACTCAGTTCTTTTGATCCCCATCCAGGGTACTGGCCACTGCACTTCAGCAAAGCCTTCTGGGATAGTACATTGTGCCTCACACGGTGGTTGTGGAGTACAGGTTTTGCATCCCCTTGTACAGCTCTGACCTTCCTCCCTTATTCTTCCCCTCATCCATGCAGGCTTCCCCCAGCCACTACAGGGCTGGGGGTCAAGCAGGTGCCGCATCCAGACATGTTTCTGAGGCCATGAAATGTCCCCTCCAAGAAGCCTGCCTGAGGAGTGCAGGCAGAAGCCGTGACAGGCCATCATTTCAGCGGCCGAGCCTGCCTCCAGCCCTGTCCCAGTCTCCCCTCCCACCCCAGGTCCTGCCCTTCCTGAAAAGGATGAAGCTCCAGCTGCAGTTCTGGGCAGTCCTGCACCCCAGCTCCAGAGGGGTTGTGGCTCCCAAGGCCGCTGGGCATGGAGAGGCGCATCCCTGGCCCATCTTATCAGCGTTCTGCAGAGTCTGGGCCTCCTCCTTGTCTTCTCCTGGGCTCCTAAGGCCATGGGTGGGTTGACAGCTTCGCAGCTGTCGTCTTGACCCAGCAGACGCTGAGCAGCCTGGGGGCACAATTCAGCTCTTCTCTCTAAGGCCAGCTGGAGGGACAAGGCATGACAAAGCCATCCCTACAGCTGGTACCTCTCCTACAGCTGAGAGAGAGCATGAACTACAGGACACAGTCCCAAGACCCTTAAGCCCTGGCAGTGTCCTGGGGTGGGTGGCAGGCGGAAATGGAAGGAAGCCTGTAGAGCTGCCAGCAGGGAGACGGAGTCGGGCATGGGGCTGAGGGGCCTCTGGGAACCCCTGTGCCAAGGGGCTGCTGGCACTGGGCAGCAGCACCCCAAAGCCCACGAGGAGTGTGCCCAGAGCAAGTGGCTCAGATCTTGGGCATGGCTCGGGAGTGTCGGGCTGTAGCTGCTGGTCCCAGAGAGTGCAGCCC